>JAAGWI010034461.1:0-10617 GCA_012274505.1 Galium porrigens var. tenue
GGAGGGAGTATGTGTTTTTTAGCCTTTTAATTGGTCAAAAGGATGGTTAACTAGATGAGTGAATTGCAAGTGGAGATCCAATATTAATTTAAGTTGACATATGGAGAATTATTAGTAGTGGACTAGTTGTAAACTTGTAATGAAGTAGTAGTACTTTGCTTGTAGCTACAGCTTCATGCTGCAGCAATATGGATCTATTGTTGGCTCAATACTATTAACATTACTTCCCTAAACTCTTCCTAACTTTCTGTGTATGCAAAGTATTGTTCATCTGTGTCCAACCTTTGAAATTAAGAATTAAGGGCTCTGTTTTTCCTTTCTGGAAGCATACTAATCTCATAAATTCTTGCATATCTCTTTTTTTTCTTTGAACACTTTATACACAAATTCAATGTTTTATTAAACTAATGTCATAAACAAGTGAAAGTGATAGGGTTTTTCTAGTCCAAACATAACATTTCAAAGGATGTTATTTAGCCTTATAGGTATTAAAAAAAAGAAAATTCTACGGTCCAGTCATTTTTCAAAAACTTGTCTATTTTTAGTAAATTTTAAATTTATCCTAACCGTTGGAATTTAATCCAACGGTGATAAATTACGTAACTGAAGGTTCAGTCACGGGACCGTAGTATCTCTCTAAAAAAAAACAGCTCGAAAGAGTTACACTCGTTGTACGAAATTAAACACCTATTTTCTTCGTTTGATTTAAATAAAAGTTAAAAAGTCAAAATAAACTGAATTGAATTAAATGCAGTTAACTTTTAAAAAAATTGGCCTAATTGCTACTTAATAAGTAGTTTAGAAATTTAGTTCCCTCAAAACCCTAATCTTGAATTGCAACTTGGCAAAGATACCCATTATTTGGAATACAACCAAATTGAGAGATAAGCTAAGGTATATACCATGTTTTGGAATGTTATGAGTCAAATTTATGACTCTTGAACACTAGTACTACTTGAAGTAATCTATGTATTTTGTCAAGAACTCAAATCTCAGCTAAAGCACATTTCATACACCCAAAGAGTTTGAGGGAACTAGGTAATATGGATTCTTTTACCTTAACTTTGTGTCCCAATTGGACATAATAAGAGCGCTCGTCTCAAATTAAACTGCGTAGAATTATTTTGACTATTATTATATAAAATTATATATATTAATAAATAGTATAAAAAAATGTTTGGAACGGTATATTACGATAAATTTAACATGATCAAAGTTTTGACATTTTTAACTTGTATTAGATTTTGTTTAGTTAGCACTGGTCCATGTTCATTTGTTTAACTTTTGTCACTAACTTGCCAGCAAGCAAAGCTACTAAGCAGAACTGAACTAAGTGATGTTTAACTTAAATAAATAAATAAAGCAGCCGGCTTCCATTGCATTAACCGCTGCATGAATGTCCTATTATACTTCTAATTTCTGCCTGTTTTTAGCCGGCAATTTCAGCAAAGTTTTTAGCTGTGAGTTGTCTTGTTTTATTCTCTGTTTTATTTTTTATGCGTTCGAAGATTTAAATAAAATGGGATTTTTTGAGGAAATTATGAGTTAGTGCTAGGAAACAGCACAACATATACTACATGTATAAGAAGCTTTTTCCAATGCAGATTCATTTCTACTTAATTTTAAGTGGGATTTACATGTGCAGGTACATTATGTACTTCCCAATAGACCGGTAAAGATACATGTACTACGATTTTTTAAAGAAAGGAAATGATTTCGATGAGCTCGAAAACGTCTAGCATTATTTGATAGGAGAACCTCTGAGTTATTTCATGTCGATATGGTATTGGTATTCGCTTTAGTGTATCTAGTTAGAAAATGAGCAAAAGTATTTCGATCTCTTGAAATCCAACAGAAATTAGCCAATTCATTATTAGGTATAACAAATCTTTAATGACAAGGAATAAAGTTGTGGATGTCGAAGCTGGTTGAATCTCATTTCTAACCATTTTGATGAAATTCATAAGTCACTATCAATACCGTCTTTTGTATATTAAGACTAATCAAAGTAATATGATTTGTTAAGCGTTTTATTGCCCAATAAAAATTATAATATCGATGTCGAGAATATAAATTTACTTCCTTAAGATTTTTTTGAGGAATGCAAAACTATTAGCTACAATCTTACCCAATTTGTTTGATTTTGTTTATGACCTGTTATTTCTTTCCTTTTTTGTGACATTTATTCATATACCAAATATCATTAGTTGAATTTGGTAAATTATTTATCCCTTTTTATTATGTTACCAACATCATAAGGTAGATATATATTGAAATTTAAAAACCCATAAGATCTTGGAGATTCCACATTGGAAATGGTTCATTAATTGTGTTCATGTTCATAAATCTTCTCTGAAAAAGAAAGAAAATCAAATATTTTTGGATCAAATAGAAGATATGTCATGACTTTGTGCTGAAAATTGCCAGCTGGAAAACCAGTTGACAGAGATCCACATTTTGCTACTGGCCATGTCATGATTCTCATATGCTATTTTTATTCCTTAGGAATTGTCACACTGGACCATTGAATATGTACACCATTAGAGCCAAATAATTCTGTGTCTTTGAGGAAAATGATCCAAAAAACAAGGAAAATTCAAGGGATTTGCAACAAGATTCATCTCAAAAGATTTAGTGACCCTTTTCTTGATTGTTTTTTTGTGTGGTGACAAAATGTACAACCAAAGACTAAGACTACATTTATATGTGATTGCCAAATTGATTGGGTAAAAAGAAAAGGAGGGATAAAGAAATTAATAGGAAAGGCAGCATGGCAGGCGAGCAACTTAAAGCAACAAGAAGACACTAGGGCAGGAATGGGAGCTTCCCATGTTGCTTGTAATCTGCAATCCCTGCTTGTATGATACATTACACAATACATACATTAATAGACAAATCAAGTTATCTAGCTATGTAGTTGTAACATTCCATGAGTTGGCTATGTCTCTACTAATCGGCGAAAACCATAATCGTGGTCAGTATCATACTTAAATATTTATACACGTTTTGATAACATGTGTAGATTTCAATATCGATAGATAAAAATTGTCGAGTCAATGTTACCGCTCTTTCAGAATAAGTGTTCACCACACGGTACTACTGATTAATTTATACTTTCTCCGCCCCTGGTTAGAAAAAAAGTATGATCTCTCCAATGGAATTTTCTATTTTGTGCATGTTTATACGAACATAAACATTTGAATTTGAAACTCATTGCATTCCACAAGTGAGGTGAGGAAAAGAGTTGTCCAACCACTTCTCTTAAAGGTTGTTGCACCAATTGTAGCATCTTTATATATATTTTTATTGAACTTTTGCAAAGATTAATCTTGTGAGAAGACCATCTTTCCAGCCCACACAATTGCCATTGCCATTGACATTGATCATTCATTAAGTCTTGGTGAGATTAGTTTGGCAAAAAAAAGTACACAAAAACTACAGCACAAAATGGCACAATTCATTCATTGCACCTGAAAACTAGGCAGCACAAACAGAACCATTAATCACACACATTATGTTATGGTCATTCATCTATTTCAATTGGAGATTGTACCAAAACTGCCCATCTCCAAATGCTTATTTTTATAGCAAAATTAAATCCAATGGGCACAAGTGACTTCACTTGTGAGTGAAGTGTATAGTATGCTCTTTTCTCCCTAGAAGTGATGGCCAAATTGACAAGCATAAACCTTCCAAGTAAAGTTTGGCCAATGGTTCTCCCCTCTCTTCAGAAAGAGAGAAGGAAAGGGAAAGTGCCTTGCAACATTGTTAAGGCCCTCTCCGTCCTTCTAAAATCATCATATTTTTCATTTTAGTCAATTTTTTTAAATATGTCACATTTTCTGTTACGGTGAAAAGAGAATCATTTTCATTCACTTATTAATTTCATTTCCGCTATGTCCCCTTAATTATCACTATATGTTTTAACATGTGTAAAAAATTGACAAATAATAAGGTGTCGGTTTTAGGAGAGCGAATTTAGTATCTCCAATTTTCTCACACACTATCCTTTTTGTGTGTGACCTATCCCTAGAAACCACCAAACTTGGGTATGAGTTGCTAGCTAACTAGGTTGGCTATGTAACTAACCCCCTTAATTTGTTTAGGGACTAATTACCTACATAGTAATTCAGTTTATTTATAGCTTGATCCCTCACTATTGCATAAACCTTGGCATGTGAACGTTAAGATTCCATTAAAGACGAAAATGCAACAATGTAACCAGACTGCAGTTTGCCTAATTCTTGAACCTATTATTTATTTATTTATTATCTGTAAACTTACTGAATTAGTCAAGCAACGTCGTCATTATGTTTATAATTAGCCGTAGTCTTCACTGTGACATATTCTGCACTTGCTTTGCTGATAATAAAGGCACTGCAAGAAGCATGATTTTATAAAATAGAAAAACTGCACCCTTCAAAATGAAGTTACTATCAAACACATTAGATTCAACAATGGGCGGTAGAAGAAGATCATTAACAAGTCTTAACATGATCTAAGGAAATTGAAAAGTTCCAAGTCAACCAGCGGCATGCTTATGGTTGAGTGAGAGTCAACACGCGAACTCGTGTCAACTTAAACACGACACGAGATAACTCTTATAAATTTAATCTGAACACGACACGAACCGCCACACTTACTTAGTAGAAAATATGGTGATACTACTCTTTACAAAAAGCAAAAAGATTAGAATGCAAGATAGGTCACTAATCATAAGCACACATCAATTGCTAATCTAATCATGTCATAAATATTTGTGTTGGTGGTTGAAACTTGAAAGAGTTGGCTGGAATGACCTCCTGAACTAAACATCATCTAATTGAGCTGAAAGAGCACAGCTCTTCTCTGCACTTAAATGAAAAGATGCAAATTGAACCTTTACTCAACAACAAAGACCCTAACTTTTCTCAATGTTGGTAAATTTGATAAAGTTAGACTGAAACTCCAATATATTGAGCATATAGGGACACCCATTGTTCATTTGTCTGATTCTCAACATGCAAGTGACAGAAAAGTTGTGAGCCTAATGTATGAGCAGGAAAAAGTCTTTAGCACAAGAAGTTCAACCATATGATAACGGGCTAATGCCGTGTTCTTTTCAAACTAACTGCAGTTTAGTTCACCCCGATCAAACTTTAGTTTAATTCAGTTCAAGTCAAATCGGCCGAAAAGAACATGACATGAACCAAAAGAGGGCATGTGTTGCTTTAAACAGGTAATAATGGTGCATGTGTATGTGAGCAACAAGGCCTCACCACACCAGCAATACTTAGGAAACACTCAATGTAGTCCACAAAAACCTTAATTTCATTAATCCTTAAACAAATCCTATGATGTGGGACCCAGCATATATGCAGATGGAGTGGTGGTTTGTTTTAGCTGAGCAGAGAACAGCAGAGTGCCTTCACACTGTTGACTTTGTTTAGTAATTAGGTTGATCATCTTTACACTTAACTAAGCAAGCAAGAAGGTGGCTTTTGCTGTTAGCTACTTAGCTACTACTTTGCTTGGTTTAAGCCATGTGGCTGTTGGAATCCAAGCTTGTTTTAGCTACAAGTATCTGTCTCTTTACCTAAACTAAGACTTGGGTATCAATCATACACTCTTTTTCATATTATTTCACTAATTCTAGCATACCATCCTGTCCCGAAACTAAAGTCACTGTTTCTAACACTAAATTCGAGTAGCGTGGGAACACTTATAATAACAGATTGAAAAGAATGCCTCAAACCCAAGTTGTTCAAGACTAGTGTAGTTATTAGTTAATTTTTGAGACAAGTGAGGTTGTTAGCACTTGAAAGAGTCTTAACTTTCCAGTTATAGAGGAGGGTGAATTTCATAGTTTGGGTTCTTTACCTTAGTATTACTAAGTGCAGAAAAGGAAAATACTTTGATGCATCCTGAGGGATTAGCTTATAATGTTGACAAGTAACGAAACTTATTAGAAACACGAATCTTCTTTTAAATCGATGGTGTAAAGTATAGAAAAGGCTGATACTTTGGTGCATCTGTGGGATTTTCTTTTCTTCCTTAACTTTGATCTGTGACAGAACTTATTCTTACTTTCTGGGTCCGATTATCTGTTCTCCTGTCAAGAGAAGGTGGGATGAAGTTGACATTACTGAATCATATGTGAAACAATTATATTAACAACTCAGCATTAGTAGAACTCTCAAGAAGTTTTCCTCACACAGTAAGAACATCAACAACTTGGTAGTTGACCATTTAAAATCTACCAAATTCTTCTTAATGCCTTTCAATGAGGAAAGTAATGGTGCACACACATGATGACTACTAATAAACTACACAAGAAGAAATTGTAATAAGGTATTAAGTCAAGTGTTATCAAAGCAAGGAGCACCTACAACTATGTGTAATCAGGACTCATTAATCGCTAATTATGATTGTACAAACAATAATCACAGATTATGAAACCACAACACTAACTACTGTCCCACATCAGCATAAGAACGTTACTTGTACCCAACAATTTCTTTTGCATTGTATTCAGCAAGAAAATGGCGCTTTCATTGGTGGGATAAAAACATATATGGCGAAAAAGGGATAGCATTTATAGCCCTTTTTTACACCCTTTTCTTGTAGTGCTTGAATGAAAAAAGGTTGTTAGAAAGCCATGGAAGCATGATACATAGTATTCTACTTGGTACTAAAAGCATCATTTTCAATAGCAAGCATGAACGAATGAGCATGAAGTGCAAGTCCTCACAAGACTCTCCAATTGAAAATGACAGAAAACATTATGCCAATTATTATCAATAAAGAGCTGAAGTCAAGTATTAGCATAGTTTTTGCACAATAAAATAGGATGCCAACCTGTCAAACACAGCGAAATAGCAAATATGGATAAGTCCTATTCATATTTAATTAGCATATAAAGCAAGTGTAATTTAGTGGCAATTGGCAGCAATCTGTGATGTGTCAACATTCCCAAGTAGTTAAAAATGCAAATACTTACATGAAAACAAGGACTAGAATCGGCACAGTTGAACACTTGAACTTGTGGGAGACTCGAGACTTGAAGCCTGCTAATTATAAGCTGGTTGCCTGTACACATCAGAGTGGTTAACATCATGCATTAAGTAAGATTACCAAACAATCGTACCCAGAAAAATGCTTCTGCAAAAAGAAGTATACACTGCAAATGACAGCCGCCATTCCAAGTAAGATAAATGGCTGAATTGGTATACAAAGTAAAATTTACAAGGATGATGATACATGAACAGTACTACAGATTCTTAGCTCACAGTTATCCTATGTGCCAGATGAGTGTGGAAACATGACTAAGCCTAGTTTAGAAATTCAATTCTTGTAATTACAAACTCCCGAACCAAAAACTTCTTCGATCATACTGCAGGTGGGAAGAAAATCTTCATCCTTTGGGCAGGTTAAATAACCAACATCCCATTCTTTGGAAGTACAATGCTCTATCGGAAATTCGTGACCATTGAGATTGATTGGCCAGTGTCTGATGCCTTGATCCTTACTCCTAGCTTCAGTATGATGTTTTTGCAGCCCCTCAGAGATATCATGGTCAAATGGTGGATGTGCTGAACCAGAACTACAATGTTCGAACACATCATTGGAATAGGTTTCTGGCAAGCTAGTGTTATTGATTCCACCAAGGTTCTCTTGTGTTTCATCTTCTGAAGTTTCCAAAGCAGAAACCTCGTTCCTATTCCACGAATTGGTTCCATAAATCTCCTCATGGCCGAACTCATCTTCCTGTTTCGGGTATTCATCTCCAGAGCCATCAGAAGCATCCTGGTCATGATTTCCATCATCAGCAAAAAAATGAGCTCCCTCCCACATGTCATTATCACTGTCGATATCGAACATATCCACCCTGTTTTGCTCAGCTCGTTTCCTCAACATAAAAACATTAAAGTAATAGCTGATAATTTCCTTCTTTGTCCTAGATGGGAATTCAGAAGTAAGCTCATCCCAAAAATTCCTCCGAAATGCAGCATTGCGGAACACAATTTCACGAAATTTGTCCTCTTCATATCCGCTCCATTTCTCGGCTACCACCTCTCCCATATCACCAAATTCCAGCTTGGTGAAAGCCTCATAGCCAATAGATTCTCTAAGCTCCTCTCTTGCTTCATTTATGTGATGCTGGACACATCTAATGGATCCCTTGTCCTCACATGAACAAGAGGTTCTTCCAGCTCCAACTACATCCTTCACATCAGTAGACATCGGTCCTTCAAGCATAGGAAGGACACAAGAACCGATAAATTTATCACCATCAGTTGAATTATCACTAGAATCCAACTTGGGAGACTTTGAAACTACATCCAACACTACTTGAGAAGCATCTCTTGAAGAGGAACAGGGAAACGCTTTTCCACAGCCAACCCACTCGGGAATTTCAGCCTGAAACTCCTCTCCAACAGGAACCAATTTCTGAGGAGAACGTTCCAAAAGATAAGAATATAGCTCTTTGCTATGGATAATGGTTGTTGCCGGAAGTTCAACGTCATAATGGTCAGGAGAGTACACCACATAACATGGAGCCTCTGCCTTATCATCTTCCTCGCCTGCAGTGCTTGCAGTCCCTAAACAGTTGGATGGGGAGTATGGCTTCACTATCTCGTTTTCATTGCCAGCCGGTAATTCTGAATCATAGCCACCATCATGCATTTCCTCACATTCGGTTCCACTTTTCTGATAATGAAAATCTGGAATTGAAATACGCTCATCACAGGGTTGTTGATATCTTGGTTGCTTGGATGAGACATCACATTGCTCCTCTTCAAGTTGACGTTTTTGTAACATATTTAACTGAAATGAGTCAGTGACAGAATGTTAAATCATATGACTGGCATCAGCAAGCAAATGCAAAGAACATAGAGTGAGACAAGATGCAAGTGCAATGCTAACATAATCCTACCAATGAAATACATGATGAATTCAAGAAAGCATTGTAACTATCTTTTCATTATAAAATGTTCTACCATTCAAGATCCACTATTTTACTACAAAACCCCGACTACTATTCACATTTTCACCATGTGGATAGAAAATGATGTCCATCACTTTTCTTAAGCAAGCCATTCTTCCCCTAACATACTAAACATTACATCACCAGAGTACGTAGAAAATTTTAAAACCTTGACCATACATAATTAGATCAAGCATATCTTTACAACAAAAGCAAACAGCAAACTAATTGTGTAGTGAAAACATGTACAAAGTGCTTATAAGAACAAAAAGAATAATAATTGTTTCCGCAATTTACATGTGTCTTTCATTCTCTTGGACATATCAGCCACCAGTTTAAATGGTTAAGGTAACATCTTATCAAAGTGTCAATGGGGCCATTTACTGGAGCATTCTCTTTTAAGGCAATATGGAAAACAGAATCTTGGTGAGGACACGTGGCAAACAGTAGTTGAAAACTAAATTAGGAGGAAGGACACCATTAATTATTATTATTATTTGCACAAACTGATTGCCTTCATCTTATTATTGACTCCTAAATTAATTAGGACAACAACAAGAAAAGAAAATCTCAAGTCCAAACAACAAAAATCATTCCCAGAAATTTTCATACATTATATTATGGGAACAACAGAAGATGATGCTATGTACCTCGACAGAAATGAAACAGCAGATCTTTTGATTTTCTTCTTCTTCTTGATTCAAGGACAAAAGACTAAAAATCCAAAACCTAGATCCCCAAAAATTCAGAAACTATTACAAAAATTAATAATTTTGAACAAAACCCAGATCTTGTAAATTAAACCAAAAAATAAATAATAAAAAATTCCCAAAAAATCTAAAATTGATGGGTAAACGAGGAAACCCAGATAAAAAAACTCCTGATTGATACAGGAAAAAGATCAATTGAACAGATCTGAAGAAAGATTGAAGAATCAAGAAATCTGAAAACCCTAGCCCTAGATTCTGATTGCCTGGACGGATGAAGCTGAAACCGGTATCAATCGACGGAGAATAACGTTAATCGGAAGACTCTGAGATCGATTTGAGGATTGGGAGGAAAAAACGAGGTTGAATTCAACGGAGAGGAGAGAGAGATCGCGAAAGGGAGGGAAGCTATGGTTGACTCGGACTTAAAAGAGTAAAGCTAGGGCTGAGAAATTATTTTGGGCGGCTGTCCGAACGTAGCTTATCGAATAGACGAAAAAGGACATAGCGCTGAAATATATTTACGGTATGCTGGAACTGTTGGTTCAGAACTGGGGTTTGCGGGGATAAGGATAGTTTGGTAAATGTAGAGTGACACTAGCAAATTTGAGAATGTGATTGGTGTAGTACACTCTTTTGGACGAGAATCAAAAGCACGGAGATGGCGACACGTGGAAAACAATAAATTGGCTATCATTAGTAGTTGACTTTGACTGTAATTTTTGTACTAATTCTATCGTTTGACTTGTGTTTTGAGGACAAATTTGATTCAATACTTTATCAAAACTAAATAATAAAATTTTCATATCTTGTTAGATTTACATTTTTGAATCAAACTATTACATGAACGGTGTAATTCATTAATACGTGAAAAAAAGGTGATTTTACTATTATATTAACGATATAATTAGGGGTTGTTTGGTTCACAAAGGGAAATGGAAA
>JAAGWI010034634.1:0-10848 GCA_012274505.1 Galium porrigens var. tenue
ATTTCATCATCACACCGGAGCAGTTACCCTCGGGTAGCTCCGGGGCTTTGTTTTGCAGGACGCACCTTCGTGCAGTGACAGCCTCCGACAGGACACACCCTCGGTGGCAGGAACCCCCTGCATCAACCACCGCGGAGAGCCGTGTCGGTATGGAGGAGCAGACATAAATGAGAAAGGTGAAGAAGATAATATTAAAATTAAAAAGAAAACATAAAGATAAAAATTGGAATTTTTAACAATGTGAAATGACCAAAATACTTCTGGTGGACTTGGCTAAGAAGTGTCAGTGCAGAGAAGTAAACATGAAGGAGAAAATAAAAAATATCATATTAAAAATAAAATAAAAATAAAAGGAAAAAGAGAGAAAAAATATATTTTTAATTATGTGAAATAACTAAAATATCCCTGGTGGTAGACTTGACCGGGAGTGGTGTCGATGCGGAATAGAAGACATGATTGAGGAAGGTGAAGAAGATAAGAGGAAAGAAAATGGGAAATTTAAAATGATCAAAATATCACTAAAATAATAAGATTAAAGAAAGTCAACTAACTTTTGACGGTCAAACTTAACAGAATGTTAAAAAGAATATTTTATTAATGTTAGGGCTAAAAAGAACATTTTTAGAATGTTAGGGCAAAATTTTAGATGATTTTAATGTTAGAGTCTAAAATTACCTGTTCGACAAATATTTGGGATTAAAAAAATGAATTTAGTCAAAATTAAACACTCAACAAAATCCGAAATCACAAAACCCTTGCATAATTCCACCCAAAATAAATCCAGATTTCAATAGGCAATATCAGGGTTACTAGATTGTATACATGGGCTGTCTGAAAAATTGTCGCTTTAGTCACGATATTGATGGATTATTGGATCTGAAGATTAGATCTAGCGACAAATCTCCACCTGCGACTCTCGCTAGCGATTGGATTGTGTAGAACGGCGGTGGTTAGGAATAATTGGAAGAAGATAATATATGTAGATTATTGCAGGATAGTCCTCAATTTTATGGATGTTTCACTGTGCCGCAGAATATAAAAAGTTTATTTTTTAACCACAAAAATTATAAAAAGTGAGTTTATCATATCCTGACTCGCTATTTGCCTGTTTTAAACAAGACTTTGTCTAAATTAAAATATAAACTATTATAAAAAATATAAGTAAAAAATCTTATTTTAGATGAAAAGTGAAAATGAGAGGGAAAACTAGTGCGGACCCTAGAAATGAAGAACTAACGCAGTCAATTTTCAAAGTCAACTCAACCCTTCCAACACTTCCTCCTCCTCCATGTTCTCCTTAAGACCATAAAAATGATCCAAACAACAACTCCCAGCCCCAGGAATGATGACAAACTCACTTAAGTTGAATTTAGTTTTCTCCATCCTCGTAATCCTCTCGATTTTCAACGGTTTCACGAACTCTCAGCCTCACCAAATCATCCGTTCCTTCTCAGTTTCAGACCCAACATGGACTCCAAACAAGAACCAAATCCTCATCTCTCCCAACTCCACCTTTGCAGCAGGATTTCTTGCATCATCGTCTTCCCCGAACCTCTACACATTTTCCGTCTGGTATCATAACCTCTCCAGCACAACCAATCTTACCATCGTTGTCTGGTCGGTAGCTCCGGTCAACAGCTCCGCTTCCTTGATCATCAAGCCGTCGGGGGAGCTGAGCTTGAGCGCCGCCCCTTCAGGGGCAAACCTATGGCCTTCCGCGCCTGTGAGTAAGAGTAAGACGGCTGCGCTCGAGCTCCTGGAGAATGGGAATCTTGTTTATGGTGATTGGGGAAGCTTTGCTTTCCCCACCAACACATTTCTCCCCAGCCAAAATATTACTAATGCTACTGTTTTATCCACCAAAAATGGCAAGTTTCTGTTTCTTGACTCTAAACAGCTGGTCTATAGAAACAGGTCAAGCAGTTACTGGGACGCGGGTAATGCTTTTACGATGCTGGATGGTGTGGGGAAAATCTCCCAGCTGAATTCCGCTTCCATCATTTCATCCGACATCGGAGATCCGAGGACCAGGAGGCTGACCCTTGATGAAGATGGAAACTTGAGGCTCTACAGCTTTGATCCTGATTTGGGACAGTGGGCTGTTGTATGGAGGGCTGTGGAAAATCTGTGTAGGATCAGAGGTACTTGTGGTGCTTATGCTATTTGTAGCTATGAGCCTTCAGATACTTTTACTACTTGTGATTGCCCACCCGGATTCAGGAAAGTCTCGGACACCGATGCCTGCGAGAGGAATGTGGAGATCAAGGAGTATCCAAGCAGCAAGTTTATCAGCCTGGATTATGTGAGTTTTGTTGCAGGATCTAATCATACCAGTTTCCCTGTTTCAACCTTTTCTGATTGCCAAAATAGGTGTTTGAGCAATCGGAGGTGTGAGGGATATCAGTTGAGGTATGATGGGAATTTTGATGCCTGTGTGCTCTTGCTGGGGACTCTGAGAGATGGGCTATGGTCCCCCGATAACGAAAACGTGCTGTTTTTGAGGGTTGATGAAGCTGAAGCTGGTAATGAAACGCGGTACATCGGGATGACGAGTCTGATGGAAACGTCGTGTCCTGTAAGGATCAAGCTTCCATCACCACCCGAGGAATCCAGTGAGACAACTCGGAATGTTGTGATCATATCGACCCTTTTCGCAGTTGAGCTTCTTAGCGGGGCTTTCTTCTTCTGGACATTTCTGAAGAAGTACACAAAGTACAGGGATATGGCAAGGGCATTCGGGCTCGAAGTTATGCCTGGAGGTGGACCTAAGAGGTTCAGTTACGTTGAGCTCAGGGATGCCACTAGCAACTTTTCTGATGTGATTGGGAAGGGTGGCTTCGGCATTGTTTACAAAGGGACTCTGAGTGATGGAAGGGTGGTGGCTATCAAGTCCTTGAAGAACATTGCAGGCGGGGATCCGGATTTCTGGGCTGAGGTCACCATCATTGCTAGGATGCACCATCTCAATTTGGTCAGGTTATGGGGTTTTTGCACTGACAAAGGTCGGAGGCTTTTGGTGTATGAGTATGTCCCCAATGGATCATTAGACAAGTTTCTTTTCCAGCCGGAAATGCCCATCCTTGATTGGAACATCCGGTACAGGATTACCCTGGGTGTCGCCAGAGCAATCGCATACTTGCACGAGGAATGTTTGGAGTGGGTGCTCCACTGTGACATAAAGCCCGAGAACATACTACTGGGAGATGATTTCTGCCCCAAAGTGTCAGATTTTGGACTGGCAAAGCTGAAGAAGAAAGAGGACATGGTAAGCAAGTCAAGGATCCGAGGCACACGGGGATACTTGGCGCCGGAATGGGTACGGCCAGAGGCGATCACGTCAAAATCCGATGTTTACAGCTTCGGGTTGGTGCTGCTGGAAATTGTGACTGGTAAGAGAAATTTTGATCAGGAGAACTCTAACCTTGAGAGTTCCGAATGGTACTTTCCGAGTTGGGCGTATGATCAGGTTTACGATGAAATGAATGTCAACGACATCCTGGACCCGAGAATCAAGCATTCTTATGATAGCCACGCCCACTTCGACATGGTGAACCGTATGCTAAAGACAGCTATGTCTTGCATTCAGGACAGGGCTGAGAATCGGCCGACAATGGGGAAGGTTGCCAAGATGTTGGAAGGAACTGTGGAGATCACTCAACCCAAAAAGCCATCTACTTACATTATATGATTGTATCTAATGCTTGTCCTTCAATAACTTATGTATGTCGTGGTTTTGTACATGTACAAACATGTGACTTTTAAATCTCTATTTTGGAAACTATACATTCAATCAAATTATTGTACAGATGAATTATTTTTAGGAGCTACCTTTCATTGTGCTTCTCAGGTTTTCATGATTACAAAATTTGGGGCAAAACTCCCTGGATCTGGTTCACCCAATCAAAATTCAACTCCGAGTACAGCATCTGGTGCATTCTTCATAAGCCGTTTCACCCTGGATGCTAATATTTCATGCAGCATTTATCAGTCGCATGAATTTTCAATCAAAACTCAAGACTCTTCATTCTCCAAACTCAGTCTCTGTGGAGTTTCTTCTGGAGTCGCCTGTTAATGTACCAACTAGCATACTTTTGAAGGCCCATGCCAATCATCAATTTGAGGCTTGAAAGCATCACAAAGGTCATGGAACAAAGCAGAAATATCCACAGCAGTCTCCATATAAGAGGATTTGAAGGTAGATGAGCCGCATAAACAGGACGTAGAACGCGGATTACCTAATATACAGTTCAGCGTTTGAGTGTATACTCTATCAAAAGGAAACTAAAGAAACAATTCAACGGGAAATTAATGCTTACCAAACAAGCAGGTGCCAGAGGAACAAAAACAAGAGTTCTCTTCCCAGTGTCTGCGTTGGTCTTCAGCATCTAAAAAATGTATGATAAATGAGCAAAATATTATACTAATTATAAAGTAAAGTCAATGAACCTGATGGAGAAGTAGAATTTCAACGAAAATGTCAATGAAAAATATGAAACCTGATTGCATAGATCCTCTAAAAATTCTGAGAAAGTGTCCGGCTTTAGGTCATTGAATTTTGCTATAAATGAAACCTTGATAACATCGATCAACACTTCACAAAAGTGTACCACAAATGCATTCTGCAAGATACAGATAGCCATTCTAAGCAAAAGGTCTTTAAAACTCAGTTTTTTTGCCAAGAGAGTGCATATAATGGAGACTCACCAAAACAAAACTTTCAAACCAAGACCCCTCAGCTTCTAGTATGTTCTGAGCTAAAACAAACAAAAGAAATGCTGAAATATGGAACCTCTCCACTGCATCTGGTCACACAAGGCGTAAGAGTGAAACAACATGAGTTATTACTTAAAGAAAATCGAAATTCACTTTTAAAAGGTGAAACAAGAACTTACCATAGTGAACCAGACTGTGTACATTATCCTTGCTAAATCGTTTAAATACATTGCTTTTTATCTCCGCAAAATTGTTGGAAACAAGCAGAGCCCATAATGAATTATTATGAGCGACTATGCACGTAGATAAAGTAACACCTTGAGCTAACAGAATGAATGAGTGCACAAGTATTAACTGTTAAGGAACCAATTATGTAGAGAACTATAAAAGATAATGGGCAGTTTCATTTCTACAAGCTACACCTTGAGCTAGCAGAAGGAATGAGTGAGTGCACAAGAATTGACAATTGGGAAGCAAATATGTAGAAAACTACAGAAAGAATTCAAGTCTACTAGTTACACATGATAAGGATATTGGATGAAGCCACAGCTAATGATTCATCTTTGATGAATCTCCATAGCGATTGTTGCAGACCTTCAGTTGAACAATTCGCAAGCTCATCTGCTGTATTAAACATTGTTTGCATTACATCTCCCACAAAACTTTGACATAGTTTATCAAATATCTGTAATTGAAAGGCAGTTTCCCATAAGTTACATATGTCAGAGACTGTCTACGAAAATAAGAACAAGTTAGAATTGCCAATAAATTTTAGCGACATACTGCAGACTATAAGCAGACTGTCTGGGGGAAGAAAAAGGAACAAAAACAATTAAGCTATAAACCCAATATGTAGAATCGGCTATTTAGATCATATTCAGTCACTGCGTTCAGTCAAGAGATAATGCTTCGTTTCTATTTAAATATATCTTTCTGTTTAGTATCCTCCAATTATGTTTGGGTTGCATACTGGTTAATTATATCCAATTTCCACCCACCACATGGGGTATGTAGAGGGATCTTCCACGTTTGTCTGTAAGTATTTCAAATGTCCCCTAATATACTCTAATTCAGAATCTGTTGCTCATCAGAATAAGCGGGTTGTGTTGGCAACTTGGCAAGCATAAAACTTTTTTTAAGTGTAAGTAGAAAAAAGAGAGCAGGAAATATATCTGCAGGACTTTCCTGGTTTTTATGAAAAGAAACAAAAAAACTGGGCGGATCCACACATTTAAACAAACATATCAATATAGAAAACTAGGAAGTGATCATTGTAAGCTGTAATTAAAGGGTGAGAATAAAGCTGTATTTTAATTTTTCTGTATCACGTAACCATTAACAAATTTGTGGAGTATGTACTAGCTCAATATATGTAGATAAGAGGTAATATTTGGCAATTTAAAAGAGACATACTCGGACCTATTATTAGTCACTAAAAGGATAAGTATAAATGAGCCTTGATACACCAGAGAGTATTAGTCCAGACCAAGCTTTGTATATTTGTCCATTAGTAAACGGTGAAAAAATTTGTTGCCAATTATCTACGAAGATTGGTTTACATATGCACATAGATGAGGATGTGGTGTCTTGGGAGACCCAACAAAACTGTAAACAAGAAAAGATCTCAAATGCCAGAAAATCATTTCAAACAGATGTATCAATGATTGAACAAGAAAAATTCAAGCCTCAGTATTACACATTACTACATATAGAGCTATTAATACAAATGAAATCAAAGAACCCCTAATTGCTTGAAAGTTCCCTTTTGTTCTCAGTTGACAGTGCACACAACTGGCAAGTAATTTCAAACTTATAGTTGGATCTTACCTCCAACACATTGTAGAGAACATACAGCTTGATCGTCCCTTGACCACGAATCATGTGGTATATCCAACTAATATCTTCCAAAATGTCAACAGAAGAAGAGGCATAAAACATTAATTAAAAATCCTGAATACTCCAGAAGGCAATAAAAGGGGGGAGTTTCTAGCTAACCTGCTTGTTGTAATAGAGAAACTCCACAAACCAAAATAATGAAACACCCAAAATCAGATAGTTCAGCTGCTGAAGGTCTCTTGAACTGCCTGCCAAAAGTATGGTTAACTACTTCTTTAAAGCATAAAATTTGAAAATATATATAACACAGACTGAGGATAGATTGCAGGCTGTCATAGTGCTCTAACAAGTACAAGAAGGAGATTGTGTCTCGCAGAGTGGCAACAGCAAATGAAATGAAAAGAAATACAGTTTCAGTTATCACATTATGATCTAACTGCCCCAGGAAAAACTAAATTAAACTGACCTGGCCTAGATGCCCACCATTGAACACAAACTCCAGCAAAAAAATACTAAAAATAAAGAGATGTTGTATATAATCCAACTAAGCTCGACCTCTTCAAAGTCTTATGGGAACATCATGGGATCATATACAACCATTAAGCATCATAATCAAAATTACAAACTTAAGCAGGCCAAGGAACAAAATTCAACAAGCTTGAAATTCACAATCACAAACTATCGCCCTGACAAGCAACTGGGAGAGAAAGCCAATGATATAAGCAGGGAAAATTGGCAGGAAATCCTAACATAAATCATTTCCGTATCAGTGCCCATTGGCCAAGTCTCGAATCCATGGACAAAATAATGTTGGATGCTTGGACCAAATTATCCTAATTCCCATTATGCATAATTAAGTTTGTTTGCAGTAACTTTCTAGCTTTTATTTGTTAGGGTATATGTGCTGATATTATGCTTTGCTTGATTTCTGCATTTCTGAACAGCAGGTAAGCATTACCTGTCTTATTCTTTTTGGGTTTAGTCTAGGTAAGAAAGTCACTTTTAATAATATTAGAGCTGTTTTCTTGAGCTACCTTAGGTGTAATACCTATGGGTTCTAGGGGTGATTCCTTCAAAACCATCACTGTTTTTATTTTTATTTTTATGGCTACTATAAGCTAAACATAAAAAACATCCGATAGCCACAGAAAATGCAGAAAGATAAGAATCAATTAATTCAGAACCATGACAAGAAGGACGTAGCACTGACCTTGTTTTCAAGACCCGCCACACGACCATCAGATTTCTGGCTGGCATGATAGTAAGCAATGAAAGAAATGAATCCAAGCAGACAAAGAAGCCAACATCGATAAGCTGTGAGAAGGAGCATCATTTTACACTCAATTCAGTTCATAAATCTGACTAAAATGAAACACAACTATAAGAATGAAAAAAAAACACGTTATGACCATATATGGCCTTTAACCTAATATTGCAAAAACCAAACACACCTAGTATATCCCACTCGGAAATAGGGTTTGGGCCTTAAACCTAATATGTGTTATAAAAATATGTAAATATTTTAGTTCGCAATAATGGAAAAAACTGCACACACAAGCTCATCAAAATGAAAAATTTAGTGTGGGAGAACAAGAACTACATATGAATTAGTTGATTAAAGATGTATATTTTGAACAAAAACGAAATTTTCATGCACATTCTGTTGAACACATAATATAAGACATGTTTCAATGCATTACATAATAATATAGGTATGTGTGTATAAAAGTATATAGGGTGTGACACACTTCTACCACTGAAGATATTAAAGGAACTCAGCATTCAGAATTGTGGGGAGGCAACTGTTCTTTTAGGGAGGTTCACAAACAATGACTTATAGTGAACAGTTTAGCTATACTAATTCATGCACTATTTGTTTTGATGAGCTTAATGAAAATTCCCATAAAAAAGAAAACCTTCAAAGATGAAAATTTTATGACCCTACAGTGCCAGAAGTTTTTAATGTTATAGTCATGGTCATGAGCCAGATTTAGAGCAAGATCATTATAAAAAGAATAATTCCTCCATACCAGTAGAAGGTTCTTCTAGCTAAACATTTTGTTTTCCCAATAAAATAGGCATATTTCAACGTCTATTGAAATATGCCAATTTGTATAGTCATACATTAAAAGAATAACAATAATAATAACCGTTTTATCCCACAAAATGATAACAATGTGGTTCTCCTACACTCATAGCAGGCACTATAACAGCATAGAACAGCGATACGATGACAGGAAAAAGGAACTAAAGTCAGATGATTAGTATATGTGCGGGTAGGGCAGTTATTAACAGCTATCACAGTCGTAGAAAAAAATTGTTAAAAGGAAAACTAACAGCATTCACCAGGACCGTGTTACTTAAAATATTTTTTGCAATCAAACAAAGCAAATAAAATGGAATAAAGTCCAGCACAAATTTTTCTTTGACTTTTCCTGCACATAAGATATAATTGGAAATATGAACACGTTACCAGCTCTATCCTCCATGGCAGCTGGAATAAGGTATTATAAACTCTCTCACGTTCCCTCTCATTGCCAAGATTGACTGTTCTGCGCAATGAATTCCCAGCATGCATTTCTTCCAAGAAATATTTGATAGGTGACTTCTCCACATGATATGCATCTAAAGGAATAAAATTCATAAACTGAATGAGAAAAGCAACACTGATAGGTAAACTTAAAAGTTCTTCCTTCAGCCTCAAAAAAAATGCCTGCACGATTTCAATTGGAATTTACAGATAGCTCAATCACACTATGTGGAGACAATTAAGCGCAACACACACACACACAACACACACAAAGAAACGAGAAGAAGGTTGGCTTACAATTGGGATCCTCGGCCATAATTTTCTTCCAATCCAATGATACCTCTTTCTCCAACGGCCTGCCATTCATCTCAAACGTCCGCTGTAGCTTCGATTCCGTTTCACTATCTTTCTCCACCACCTCACAACTCTTGGACTCCCCATTCCCGGCTGCAGACTCGGATTCTGCGACTGTAAAAGTCACGCTCCTCTGTCTCAAGTGAGGAGCGCGCGTGGCAGACCGCACCAGGTAATCGCCGCCGTCTCGGTCCAACACTTCCGGCACAAGGACAGTATAAGGCGTTTCAAGGACAGTATAACTGTAATTATTGGCAATGCTGTCAATAGCTTCTCCATTAATGATGTTGGACTCTTCGATGGAACCAATGCTGGGAACGGATTTCTTGGCCCTCTTCTTCTTCCTCTTCTTCCTCGTGGGGCTCTGTTGATTGGAGTCCGTTGCGATAGAGGAGGGATCGGAGGGGCAACGGGAGATTGTGACGTCGTCGAATTCGGCGCCGGAGGTGGCCAGGGCTGTGAAAGACAGCTTCCGATCAGAGTTTCGGAGAGGCATGTTTGGGATTAGTTGCCGGAGACTTGAGATTTTCAGTGCGATCAACACAAAACGTCTGATGATGACGAGGAAATCTTTCTCCCAAGAGGTTTTGACGTGTTTTAAACTTAAGGAAGCATTCGAGGTTTGGCTTCTCACTGACGATCTAACAACAAATCAGCACATGCCACGACGGACTACTCTATTTTGTACTCACTTTACATCGAAGTAGAGCTGTCAATTCGGGTTAAAAGTTACTCGGGTTTGAATAGAAATAATTCGGGTTGAAATGTGTCTGGTTAAAATATGTTAGATAATATTTATCGGGTCTTGTCAGGTCGTGCCGGGTCCGTGTCAGGTCGTGTCGGGTCCGTGTCAGGTCGGTTGATGTCGGGTCTGAACCATTTATCAGGTTGGGTCGGGTTCAGGTCAGGTCGGGTTGATATTAGGTCAGTTTTTTTTATCTGGTCTAGTCGGGTCAAAATTTTATAGCAGCGGTTATAATTGAAGTTGAAGTGTTATAATAACAGCGTCTGTGTATTTTGAATTTATTTGCTCCCTTAACACATGCTAGTATTTTGAAGTTTGCCTGATTTTGGGGTTTATTATGACTTTGAAATTAGGTTTATCTTTATTTTCATCCCAATAAACCTTAAACACACTTAACCCTTAACTTTTTAAACCCTAAACCCACTAAATTGAGTTAACTAATCAAATGTCATACCTTACTTAACTTTCTAATAACGATAACTAAATTTAATTTATCAAAGGTTAAACCTTAATTGAGTTTCCAAAATCTAGTTTCAACTAATCAAAAGTCAGTTCTTAATTGATTTAAATTGAGTTTAACTAATCAAAGGTCAAACTTGACTTGACTTTCTATAAACACTAACTAAATTGCGTTTTTAACTAATCAAAGGTCAAAAACCTTACATGGCTT
>JAAGWI010034922.1:0-10608 GCA_012274505.1 Galium porrigens var. tenue
TTTATATAAATTGAATTTGGATTGGTAATGTTAACCATTTAAAGCTTGTCTTTACATATTTTTTGCAAAGTTTATGGGTTCTTTTAATAGTTTTTGAAAACTATAGGGTTGTAACTATTTAGTCACTATTTAACCACCCTAGTTTTCATCCAACTTTCAAATGACCACCCTAACTCAAGAAAGCACTCGTTAACAGTCACAGCATCATTGAAGGATTTGTACACGAATCACTTTTATAAATGACAATTGGGGTGAACCTTTCTTTCTATTTTGTGTTTGCTGAACCCCTTTGTAAAATGGTTCGTTTACTTGGTCGCACTGGCGTGCTAGTCCAGATATTAAAAATGCAACTAGTCTATAAATTATGATATGACAATTTAGTGGAAAAACACCCAAACAGTTTCCTTTGCACTACGGTCTACGATGGATCCGGGAGATGATATAGTACTTGTGCCGTCAGCCCCTCGCGAATGTTTTCCCAGTGCTAGCAAATGCCATGAATCCGGCCAGATGGAGAGCAAGAAGAAAAGGAAGAAGAAGAAGAAGAAGTTGCAAGTTTTTTGGTTCCCAACAGAAGCCACGCCTCTGTAAGTGTTTGTGTACGTGTTTGTGTGTGTGTGTCAGTGTGTGTGTGCATAATTTTGTGTTATATGATCAGTCTGCAGCCAGCCAAGAACTCAATTCAGCACAAAATCAAGTCATTTCTTGTATCACTGAAGCTAGGGCTCAGGGACTGTGGGGCGATCTCCTTGGTACAGTTTTGGGCACCCACGACCACAGGCAGTGGTCAGAAGATACTGAGCGTAGTAGACCAGCCTTTCGGCGTCGGTGAAAACTTCAAGGGCCTCTACAGGTACAGGTACTACTGCGTCCATTACGAGGTCAAGTACGGGATGACAGTTAACCGTCAGCTTGGCCCTGTCGGAAGAGCCTTCCTCCGAGGATCTCCTGAATTCTCTCAGGACATAGACACTTACTCCACCGAGGAGTTCCCTTTCAGGAACTATGCCAAATACTGCGGCATTCGAGGCTATTGGGCTCTCCCGGTTTTCCAAGAGAGGGATGATGATAGACAGCAACGATCATGTGTTGGGGTGCTTGAATTCCTCTCATTGACCACTATCTTCTTTGGGATCTCCCCTTTCATAGAAAAACTTAAGGTATCGAATTAAGGATTGGTTTCAATGCAATAAGTGGAATGTTAAGTCAGATACATTTGAACTCACATTATTGTGTCTTTGTCTTAGGATGTTGGTCTTGAACTACGATATCCACTTCCGGACTCGCGAAAACTAGTAAGTACATTAGCTGGAGGCCTGGAGTAAGTATCTTAGCTTGCTTGTTTGATTACATCAGCTTTCATTTGGCAGGAAATGTATGCAGGAGCAAACCACTTAGGTTTTATGCTAGAATTTGTGAGGAGGATGTACGAACCGCCTCTCATCCAGGTTTGGATTCCCTGCATTTGTGAGGGTTCCAAGGTTTCCTTCACACACAGCAGCAGCAGCAGTAAGGTTACTCATTTGTTTCGCGGTTTGCAACTTTTCGACTGCAATGCCAAGTCGGTGCCTTTTAACATATGGTTGGATCCGCAAGAATATTTTGTAGAGGATGGCAAAGGTTGGGTTGGAAGAGCACATTTACAAAAAAATATTTGTTTTTACAAGAATGCTAGTCAATTCAGCATTTTCAACTACCCTCTTCTTCCCTTGATTCGTCTCTCTGGTCTTACTGCTTGTTTTGCAATCCCCATGCAATTAATTCATCCACAACTCCCTCTTTTAATACTGGAAGTGTTTCTTCCACCCCAGTACAACAGTAATGGATCCCCGGAGACTATTTTAAAGCCACTTGTGCCCAATGTAGCTCGGGAACTCTCCAATAGCAATGTTGATTTGGAATTAGCGCGAGCCGAGGACACTTTCCTTGTAAGGTCTCCCTCAGGAAATGATGATAATATGGTTTGCTTTGATGTTGTACGTCCTAATGGCAGTGGTAAGGCCCTAGTGAAGGGAAGAGATCAAGATGTCCAGGTTCTTGTTGTAGAAGAAGATTATGTCCATCGCTATCAAACTGATGATGCAGCCGCGATAAATGAACCAGCAAGCTTGGAAGCAGCTAATGATCACAGCAGTATAGCTTTACCTGAGATCACTCTCACCATTATTGAAAAGCATTTTGGTAGAAATCTTGTCGATGCTGCAGATGAACTTGGAGGTGATCATTTTCTCAACTGTTTTTGTCATATACATCTTAGTTTCTTTTTTATTTTCTTCCAATGATTAGGGTTAAGAATCAGTCATTCTTAATCTATCTTCTGTTGTGCATTTTGTAGTAAGTCGATCCACACTTAAGCGCAAATGCAGGAGTTTCGGTATCAAGAGGTGGCCATCACACAAGAGAAACAAAGTTCCAACGAAGGCTGTTCTGTCAGGTGCTAAAGTTTCCAGGAATGGAAGCCATAATGCAAGAGAGAGATGCAACGGTTCCAAATTCTACCCCCACAAGTGAAACGGGTACAAGTATTGGAATGGGAGATGCTGAGCTTGATCAGAGTTACACCCTTGTCATCAAGGCAACATACAGAGACAACATTGTGATGTTTCCTTTTCGTAGTAGCTCGGGGATTCAAGACTTGTGCTGCGGGTTTAAAAGATTCAAGTTAGAGGTTGATAGCTTTGTGGTTAAGTACGAGGACGATGGTGATCTGATTCTGATTTCTTGTGATGAAGATCTGCGCTTTCGAATGGATACCTTGAAAGCATCCGGGCAGACCATAATTATCTGCTTGTTCTTCCATTAAAGCAAAGCTTCTAGTATCAATAACTTGAAGGTGGAGATAGCTAAGAGATTAAACATCCATTCAAGGAGCATTTCTGGCAGCTATTGTAGAGCAAAGAAAGCATTTTGATCATTTTTCTCTGACATGAAAACAAGTTTAGACGCGAAAACAAAATTAAACGCGAAAACAAAAATTGTAATATTCATGTAAGGGATTGAGAAATCTCTAATCCAAAAAACTCAGAAAAACCTCAAATAAGTCTTTCAAAATGTACTAATCCTATGATGTTTCATTACATGGTGAAGTACAATATATTAAGGGCTGTACTGGGCACACAGTCAAGACTGCAGCCATCATCTGAGAACCAAGTGCTAATAATATTTCTTGCTGAGTTTGCTTGGGTTTGCTTAGGCCACTTATCAGCAAGTCTAAAACCATGCTGAGCAGCTGTGGCAAGGATAGACGGTTCGTCAACTCTACGCAGAACGTGGCAAAGAACGAAAGCTGGTTTTCTTCCATCATCTTCTTTGCTACATTTGCTGGGAGTAATAAGTTCAGCAGCAGTAGCAAATAATGGTGATATTGCTTCAACAATATAAGTGACATCAGTGCCTATGATAACCTCAAATCCCTGGTCATTCACCTTCTTGATGCTTTGTATATCTTCTCGGTTCCCCCACTCGAGTCTTTTTACGACTAATTTGTTGGCTTGAGAGACTATGACATTTGAAGCCACATTTTGATTCAACAAGTCCAGTGCTTTTGCATCACCATCGCTGACCACCACAAGATCTGCGGATTCACTAGCAACCATTGAACAAATTCCGGCACAGCCACTTCCAAGTTCCAATACCCTTTTGCCCGCCACAATTTCTGGATTTGCAGCAAGAACTGAAGCCATGAGCCGAGCCGATTCCCATAGCATAAGTCCAGTTGATCTGCAGGTGTGTTGGTGCTCTTTTGAAAGCACTTTTATCTTGAAACAGTGGCCTTTTACACTAATATCAAGAATCTGATAACAGCAAAAAACAAGAATCGGCAGCTTAATTTAACAATCCTCTTTCCAAAATTCAGATCCACGTATATAAAGTTAATTATGCATGGTTCGTAAAAGTAGGTGTGGAATAAAAAGAATACAGTAAATTACAACAAAAATCTATACCTCTTCACTGGAAGATGTACTTCCAAAGATTTCAGAAGCCATGCCCTCAGACATGTCAACCTCGAGCTCATTTGAATCAGCTTTCGGAGTAATATCCTTAACCTGAGGTCTTACAGTACTCTGGTATCCATTGGTTGAAGTTTCATCAGCTATTCTGCTGAATACAGCTTGAACCCACCGCCTGGGATAGATGTACAAACCCTCAATACCACCTTCTTCACAATTGAGTTTGTAACTCACTCAGAGGTGTAAGAAATGATCACTTACCTATTCATCACGATTTCTCGAGAGCGGTTTTCCACTTGTTTGCAACATACTACATGCTCTTCGGTATCAAACCCATTTTCTCTGAACAGGCTAGTCAAGTACTCGTCAGAAAAGTAGAATGCCCGCTGTACAAAAATAAGCAAACAAGAGAGGTTACATAAGCTGCTTCCAACTGAAACTAGAGAGAGAGAGAGAGAGAGGCCATTCGGATTTATTTCGTTAGAAACTTACTGTTCCATCACCCCTCACATAGAAATTCTCACTGATCTTCTGGTCCTTGCAAGAAAACCTTTCCTGTTTAAAATATTAAAATGATTAATAGCAATAACGAACGGCAGCAAGAAAACAGTCGTATTGATGGAGAGGCAATGCAGCATGATGAGAACCCTGCAATAGATTAGACTACATAACTCCATTTACAGTTATAATCTAGATGACATATTTTTATCACAAATTCCAGCTCCCACACTTCCAAATCACGTGATGCTCGTTCACAATTCACAAACATGCCCTTCTTCAATAAAGGACTAAGGTTATACTGGATTTTGTTTTCTTGGATAATTGACCCAAGTAGAGGTTCAAATAACATTCGATAACAAATCATAACTTAGAAACATAAAATTGGTATAAACAACACCAATCACCAGAAGACAGATCTTATGAAATGTTAAAAGAAGAATATAAGAGCACAATGTCATTTCATGCAAACCCATATGTTTTAGCTTCCCATAAAAATGTTACTTTTGGGAAAATTTTGATAAGTAAAATATATTTATTTACAAGTACCCTCAAATACCAATATTCATGTGTATGCTTGTAGAATCCAATTTATTAGTTCTCACTTTCCAATCTTTCTGCCCAGTTACCTTCTTTCATATATTTTTTCAATGCAATTACTTTCATATCTTTTCAGCTAATAATCAAGAAATTCTGCTAAAATCAATTGAAATGTGTCAGCATTTCAGATTATGCATATCACCACAAAAATGATAGACTGTGTAACAGCTTAAGCCCTCCTAGTCTCCTACACAATATACCAGCCAAATAATTCAAGTTTCTTACAACAAGATTATCAAAATCCTTCTGGTTACTTTTCAAGAGTTCCAAGGTTAAGGTGAGACATCCAATAATGTTGCCTGAACCCGAGGTTCTTGAATTGCTGATATCAAGTCAGACAACGATCAAATAATGCAGCAGTAAATAAGAAGATAAAAAGATAAATAATAAATTGGATTCATTAGTAAATGAGGGCAAACGTATCCTTTCAAACATATTTAATTTGAGTAATATCTAAAATAAACTGAACTACCTCATTAGAAATTATGCAAAAGTTATGCCCTCTTTATTAATTTGATAACCACCACCTTCCTTCATCAAAATTTTCCTAAGGCCACAGACTCATAACAGAACCTTGATCAACTTTACAAATTTCCACCAGGGTATTTCAACCTCGAAAAACATGCCAATCGACTTTCCAAGTATAATCTTGAAGATGTCAAACTCAAACCCTTAGGAGAATAAATTAAGGACATTTAATCCAAATGCCTCCAGATGGAGAGAATAACCCAAGTACATAATATGCATTCTAAATTTTTTTTATAGTAGTAGTCTAACACGAGAGAGAGAGAGAGAGAGAGAACCTGAGCAAGGTCACCAGTTGCATAGTCCCGGAACAACAGTTTACCATTTGGCTGAAAGCAAACAGGCAAAAATGTTACATGTGGAATGTAAACTGTGATAGGTTTAATAGCAACTATATCAATTCTACCTTGAGAATTTTTCTGACATTTTGGAGTGCTATTGGCATCTTATCTGGCGATACTGCAGATAGCACAAATATCTGTTTAAATTTAAACGGTTTGAAGAACAAGAAAATTCCAGCTTGTCAGTCATTATTTAAGATTCCATCAGACAGGTACAGTGGCAGTCACCACTCAAGGATACAAGAAAATTTTACAAGCATGAAGATATTCCATTACCATCGTGACAACATCAACTGAAGATGAAGATATCTGCTGACTCAGGTCATCAATTGTTAGGTCACAAACAAAGGCACTAATTCGGGACTCAGTGAACTCTTTATGTGCCTGCATTTTATATAGAAATACATAAGTTTATTAGGTTCATCTATTATGAATGATTTTTTTTTTTTTCAAGAAAGACAAATGTTCAGGAAACAATAAATTTGAGAGATTAATACAATATGGTGTACAATAGACAAAATTTGAGGATTAACTACATCCTGGATAAATCACTAACCTTTCTGCTATATGGAAGCTATGTGAACGTTCAATCATACCTAGATTAATTGAATAATCTCCAACCTTAAAATGCTTTATGTGATTTAATTTATGCTCCTTGGGTTGATGCAAAAAATTTAATAACAGACTCCAATAGTAGCAATTATGGATCATGTAAATTTACGAGAATACAAATAGTGTACAGATGTTACACTACACAGATCAATAGACAGATTCTAAAAAGTCCTAAATCATCTACCCCAAAATAGACATAGTGAATAGCAGCAGACATTATCATTGGACCCAAGAAGTTGACGTCTCAATGTAACACATATAACTCAGTTGGGTTCACAAAAAGTGTCTGAAATAAGAAACAAAGGGAAGACAGTGAAATGCAACCCTACATCGAAAGATCAGTGTGAAAAGGAACCTACTTTAACCAGATTGACTGCACGTGGTGAAAAGTCGCATGCATGAACAAATATTTCTGGATACACCGCAAGTAAAGGAAAGACAGTGTTTCCTGCCCCACAGCCGACCTTGCATCAGAAATATCAGTATCAGTACGCATTTGCAAGTCGCTATATGATATTACTTTGACATTTGATATCATATTGAAGTAACAAAGCAAATGTAGAAATAACAAGTTCTAACATGACAATTTTAGATGGAAGGGTGTTAACAATAATCCTGAATTTAAAAACCATTCCAACATTACATACTATTCTTTATTTGTTATTTCTAGTCACATATTTTTGGGGATTAATCAAATGACATCAACACGAGTATTTGACCAATATATATGATTGATATATTGTTAAACTTAAAAGCTTGGGTTATGAAATTAGATTCCTCGAGTAGATTTTATTTAAAGCAGAGTGCACATTTCAGAAACATAAAGATGATCATCATCATGTTTGATACATCAACATGGCATTTAAGCAGTGTTATCTGGGTCAAAATTGTGTGCCATGTCATTCAGCCCTCTATTTTTTTCTTATTTCACGAGGATACCACCCCTATACATGTACAGTAACATCTAATTCAAAAATAAAAATAAACAGGTCAATCTTAGCAGGCCAACTATGATTAAGTACGGCCATAGAATATGCACATCGATTTCAATTGATTTTTTTTTTTTAATGTATGGTAGAACAAGAGGCTCAGCTACTAGATTCATATACTACAACTTGATTTGATAGAAGATAAATTACCTCCAGGACAACTTTTCTTCCAGTCCCCTGCAAACGTTGTGACAACACTATCATTCGAGTTGGTAAGTAAATAAGTAAAGTGAAACCATAATGGGAATCTTCAACTCACAGAAAAGTAATGTCCCCATTCCTTGTCCAAGTAATGCCTATCTTTGAAAAACTGAACAAAATAGTTTAAAAAACAAAACATAAGCATGAAAATAACTTTTGTAATACTGGCGGTCAATCATTTTTAACAAAACAGAAAAGGAGAACAATTCACAACATCAATATAAAAATGATTTACAATTGATGCTTAAACATTTTTTTCATACCATTCCCCAGTCAGTACTTCAGAGTTCAGGCTCATTGACCATTGATCAAATCGAATATACTTGCTATTAAAACAGTACTTTTTTTTAATGAAGAGAGTTTTCCGAAAGTTGTTGAATCTAATCTTCCAACGGTGGATAGTAATGATACATTCCAACCATGTAATTTTCTATTGCCAAAATGAATCTCCCAATCAAAGAGAAAAGCAACGACGTTGATGCTTAGCAACAATTAAAGTGGTTGTGCATAACACTGACTAAGAGTAGTATTAGAGCTATAGTTAATACTCCCTATATTCCATATCCACTTTCCTCTTTTGGAAGTGTCATATGTATTTTTACGCATTGCTGTATCCATAATTTTGGGATGGTCAACCCTACCCTTTTCAATAAATATCCTTCTCTCTTTTACCAAATCATCAACCCACTACTACTAATTTATCATTATTTTCTTTTCTTTTCTTAATCGTTTCCATTGCACGCTTCTGAAGATAAATTGGGGAACAGAGGGAATAATAAACAAAAAGGTAGTAAGATTGTGACAAACTGCACTGCATGAAACTACTTTATCTTGATGGCATTTGTAGAATATATCCCAGTACTTCTTTGCTTCTCTTTCATACTTCTCTGAAATGATAAAATTAATCGGTGATCATTATAAAATTTTGAAAGTAGTTCTACAATGTTTGGTACAAACAGAGAGATGAAGAGCAGGTAACCTCTCCAAAAAGGGGAAATTTCACCACTTGAGTTGGAATATATTTGAAGCTTTGGTTGTGGCTGGCTTTGCACCTCCATCATGGTTTGCGAATCAGACTCCATTTCAGAGGCTGAAGAAAAATACCTAGCCATTAGTTGAAATGGGATCAGCAATGAGAAGGATTCAATTAGTTTCAGTCATATCAGACTACTTGCCTAAGAATGGACTAAAATTGGATCTGCCTGGACTCACAAGTACAATTTAATGAGGTACCACATCATACGAAGAAAATAATAAGCAATGTTCTATAAAAAACATTTCTTTAATACTTAATAGCTGAAACAAATGAAGATCATACTTAAAGAGACAGACAAAGAAGAGGCATAGCAAGAAAGGGGCTATTCACTTTTTTTTCAACATTGAGGAGGAAAAAAACTACCAATAGAATGAGATAAAATTCCCACGGGGTAAGTAAACATAACGAATTACTTCCCAGCCATGTGCCACTGGTTCATGATGATATTCAAACCTTCTTTTTTTTTTTGAATTCTCTTTGTTCAATTCACCACACCTGAAAAAAACATCTTGGGTGGGATCCTGAGACTATTACATTTCCATCATCCCTATTGTCAATACACTATAGTAATAAATTACTAACAGAGTACAAGTTCAGAAAACATACAAACACTGAATTCTTACAAATCAGAAAGTGCACAAAACTAAACAAGATTTTAAATAACCAGTGAGAAAGTTCAAATTTATACTTCCAGACAAAAACATTAAATAAACAGTGTCTTGGATTGACTGTAAGAATCACATGTTGCCTTATACAGAAAATAAGTTTTTAAAAGCAGGCAATGAACCTGAAAAAATAAATTTTCAACATAAATTTCAAGTAGAGTTATGTTACAATCCTGAGCAATTAAACAAGATGTGATTTAACTTCTCAATAAGAAAATCAATTAGCAGGGTTTCGAGAAAATATTCCTCAGGAACAAGTTTAAAATAATCACATGTGCATAGAAAAACACATAAAGCAACAAAAAAACACACATCATCAGGCTTGATCTAGATAGTGTACATGTAGATATAGCATGTCATATCAAAACTTCCATACGTGTCTCACTGGGACAACCAAGGGTCCTTTCGGTCCTCATTTTGCATTTTTTTTTTTTTGTAGTTTTCTATTTCCTTACATGTCTCATTGGGACATCTAAGGGTTGTCTAGGTACAGGTTGAAACAATTTGAGATCTCTCTCTCTCTCATGTAGTGGGAACACGGCTACTTTGTTTATAATACATTTAATTTTGCTCCATTTTTCGTTATTTAGTAATCTAATACTTTCAACTGCAAGTAGAGCAGTGCAACACAAGCTTTTCTTTTGCTCTATAAGGTTTTGCTAGCCATTTTAAGCATTAACAGTACTTAACATTCACAATGAACGATACTACATTTATGCCTCCATTCGTTCTATCCCTCATATTTGAAAAACATGCTGCTTCCCTGTGCATAAGGAACGGATTCAGTTCAGCATAACATGAATGCAAAAGAGGTCCAGTTCTTTCATACTTAACTACAATTCAGTTCAGCAAGTCAGCCACTTGGGCTAAAAGAATGTGTTCCAATAAGAATAATGAACAAGGCCACTAGACTAAACTTGTGATGAAATTAAGAAATTATATATCCTGGAATGAACAATGGACACGGGAAAAGAAAATAAAAGAAGAACAGAAATTGACCAGCACAAACTTATGGTTAGACTGTAATCAAGTAAAGCCAAACTGAATGAGAAATTTGATAAGTTTTCGTAACTTACATCAGACCTGCCGTTGTTTTGTGCGGGGTGCCCTGAATGCAATTTGACGACGCCGCTGCTGAATCACTTTCTAGCTTTAGAATGATGTAAATCTTGGAAGATACACACGTGCGGT
>JAAGWI010034955.1:0-11420 GCA_012274505.1 Galium porrigens var. tenue
GAAAACATGGTTATAATAGATTAATTTTACCATTTTCGAGTACTACAAGTAGTTTTTACCCCTCTCATATTGAACTATATTTGATGGAGTTTCGCCTCAAGTCTTGAAAATGTACTGTTTTCTTCTTTCTTTTGGGTAGAAAATGTGTTGTAGGAAATAAATATGGACAGTCATATATGGCAAAAATATTTGATCGGTTAGTCACTCACTACCCTGGACCATTTAGATTATTTGAATTGGTATATGCTTCAGACTCTCATACATGTGGGTTTGCCGTTTATCTTACCCTTTGGACGTATTTGACTTGCTACCTTTTTAAGGGATGATTTTTTCCTGCTGGCTGCTAGTTAGTGAGGACTAAAGAGTGCAAAGTATGTGTTTTATTCTTTGATGATGGGTAGATCATTATCCTTCGGGAAATACTTGTGAATTATAGGCGATTTCATGATGATTTGATGATGTTTCTATTTATTTTTGTATTTCTCATTAAAGCCGTAAATTAACTCCCAGAGTTAAATAAATGTATTTAGGAAATAGAATGGAAAATATTTGGAGTTCATGGTTGCAAGTGAATCATAATTTTAGAGGATTCAATACTTTGGTAACTTTGGTTATAAACCAATAGAGGGCTAGTATTAACTAAAAAGGATTGCTCATCTTTACATATATTCTAAAAAGATTAGCCGAATCTCTAAATTTGTGTGTGATGAACAAACGAAAATAGTTGGGGAAAAACTGGTCAACCAACTATTTAACTCATTTGTTCATCATCATAATTTCAAATGAAAATAGTTGGGGATACACTGGTATATTTCCACAATGCTGAACCAACTATTTAACTCATTTGTTCAACATTCTCAATGCATCATAATTTCAAAACAAGATTTAAATACACGCTAAAAGAAAGACTATACCATGGTTAAAGTTGTCGGTATTATTAAAATACACAAGTGTCGATGTGTATTTTTATAATACCGACAACTTCGACCATGGTTTAGCTTTTCTTTTTAGCATAACGACAATTTCCACTGTGGTTTAATGGCAAGTTAAAGGAGAGTAGAGATGTAGAGAGTAGACCAAGCCAACTACCTCTCATTTTCCGAACATTTCTTATTTTTTATTAGTAATTTTTCTTAAAAGTTGAGGAGGTGTGGGCCAACATGCAAAAGACGGAAATCACTTTATATATAGCAATCTCCGCTGTTTATACTAACGCTTTGTTTATAACAAAAATATCAAATTGCCTCTAACTTATGTTTCATATGCAACCATGAACTCCAACTTCCTTCCCTTCTATTTCCCGAATTCAATCACCACATCTTCTTTTCTCCCAACTTATCCTCGTCCACGTCCATTCCAGTGCCTTCTGATACCGATATCTGGGGAGGTACTCTTGCTGTTGATTTTATTCTTGTGAATGTGATTTTTATGTTTAGATTTGTTAAATGTGTATTTGAATTAATTTTCCGCTTTCATCTGTTTGCAATAGTTAATTCCTTCTGTATCCAGTGGATTGGGTGATCTGCAGAAAGGAAACTCTTTTGGCTTTCCATTTTGGTTATCGAGTTATTAAATCTTGCTATGTTTAATTGATGTGCAAATTTGGGGGGCCTAGCTGTGTATGGGGGTCATTTGGAATCTTAAAAATGGCCCAATTTGTACTTATTCTTGTGAATGTTTCAAATGTGTTTAGATTTGTTAAATGTGTATTTGAATTAAATTTATGCTTGCATCTGTTTGGAATAGTTAATTCCTTCTGTATCCAGTGGATTGGGTGATCTGCAAAAAGGAATTCTTTTGGCTTTCCTTTTTGGTTATCGAGTTGTTAAATCTTGCTGTGTAACCCGTCACTTTACGCAGTTTAATTGGTGTGCAAATTTGGGGTGCCTAGGGGTGTATGGGGGTCATTTGGAATCTTAAAATGGCCCTTGATCTCGCTGATTAATTTGTACTTATTCATGTGATTGTGGTTTTTGTGTTTAGATTGGTTAAATGTGTAATTGAAATAAATTTCTACTTTAATCTGTTTGCAATAGTTAATTCCTTCTGTATCCAGTGGATTGGGTGATATGCAGAAAAGAAATTCTTTTGGCTTTCCATTTTGGTTATCGAGTTTACTTTACGATGTTTAATTGGTGTGCAAATCTGATGTGCCTATGTGTGCATGGGGTCACTTGGAATCTAAGAATGGCCCTTGATCTAAAGTTCCTACCAAAGTGGCTTCATTGAATATTATGCTGTTATAAATTTGATCGCCTATATTTTGTTGTGACTGTTACGCTGTTGTAAATTTGATGGTCCTTATGTTGGTGAACTGGGTTTCTATTTCCATTTGTTTGCATTTACTTCTCTTGAAAAGGAATTTGCGTATTATTTTGTAAATATAGGGGAAAGATGGAAAATTAATCTTGTAAATGCTGTTATAATTCTCTCAAAAGCTGTGTTGTTTGTTTTAGCTTCATATAATCAGTGTCATTTGGGTGTACCTTTATATTTAGGATAGTTGACGTTGTTGAACTACTGCTTATTTCATTGACTTGAGTGGTTATGAAAAGGGTTTTTAAACTAAATTTACAATTTGCTGACTGGTCGAAGATCTGGATTATTAATTCATTTGTATTTTCCTTATTGGTTTTGTTGCAGATGGCAATGCAGTCAGCTAGTGTCGATACTGCTGTCCCCAGTGCCCAGGTGGTGGGCAATGCATTTGTTGAGCAATACTACCATATTCTACATCGTTCTCCTGAGCTTGTGTATAAATTTTACCAAGACTCAAGCGTATTAAGTCGACCGGATTTGAATGGAAACGTGACTTCCGTGACCACAATGCAAGTATGAATTCCATACTTCCATTTTGTTGGCTTTTGTATTTACTAGAATTTGTTTTCTAATGTATTCTGAAGCAAATTTGTTATCCTTGCCTGATGTGTTAACTTTGGAACTTTTCATTTTGGGGCAGGCAATCAATGAGAAGATTCAGTCATTTGACTACAAAAACTACAAGGCAGAGATCAAAACTGCAGATGCTCAGGATTCTCACCAGGCAGGTGTGGTCGTTCTAGTGACAGGATGCCTAACAGGAATAGACAACGTGCGAAGGGACTTTGCACAGACATTCTTCCTAGCTCCACAGGAAAAGGGCTACTATGTGTTGAATGATGTGTTTAGGTACACATCATTCAAAGAGAGTGAGCCCTCTGAGGTAAACCCTGCAGCAAATGGAGCTGTAGAGGTTCCTGTCACCGGGCCTTTAACATCAGATCCAGGTTTAAATTGTACATCAATATACCTTGAAAGTTAAAAGTATTATTGAGGTAATATGCTCTCTGTTGTGATTCATCCTTGTTTGCTGGTTTTTATTTTCAGAGCCTGGTCTTGCTCTGGATCATTCTGCCATTGCTCCAGAGACAGAGGATGCCCAAAATGGTGCAGAAGTTTGTGACCCTTCTGATAACGAAGATGGTTCGGTTGTGGAAGAAGAGATTGTTCATGAGCCACCGCCAAAGGCAACTGAAGTCGAGGTAGCTCCAATTGTTTGTCCAGATCCTCCTGCCTCCCCAGAAGAGAAGAAATCTTATGCCTCAATAGTATGTTTGGCCTTTTAAAGCCCCATTACTTCTCCGTTTCCTTTTACAAGGCTTAGCATTCATCTGTTCACTAATCATGCTAACTTTTGCATAAAATTTCAGGTCAAGGTTTCCAAGGCAGCCACACGCACTGTTCCAATGTATGTTCCCACCGGTCCTGCAAGAGCAGCACCCAACCAACAGGTCCGTAGCTCTGTAAAAGCTCCTGCTGAGCCACAAGCCCCTGCTCCTGCTGTAGAAAGTGCTTCCGAAAGCAGCACTGTTCATGAAGACGGTACATATGTTAAATTCTCCGGCATAAATTATAGATTATGGTGATACTGACTTTATTGTTGCCTTGAAACTATAGGATACTCCATATATGTGCGCAATTTATCTTTGAATGCAACTCCGCTGCAACTTGAGGAGGAATTCAGAAAGTTTGGCCCTATCAAGCATGAGGGTGTTCAAGTCAGAAGCAACAAGGTTTGTTTAGGGTTATTTATTTGAGTGAATGCTTACAGTCTCTGTGTCTTTTGTATTGATGAATGACCTGTTATGTTTCTTCTGAGCAGCAAGGCTCGTGTTTTGGATTTGTGGAATTTGAGTCAGCAGAGTCCATGGAAGATGCAATAAAGGTTGGTTTAGCTTTTGTTCTACACATTTTGATTTTTACGTAAAAGGATATCCCCTGCACTTTAGCTGCCCTGAATGTTGCAAGTATTTTGCTGCTGGTTTAGTGCTATTTTTTAGTCCCGTCGTAGAGTAAAAAAGGTTAAGATTTGAAAGTGATAAATTTGTCATCCACTTCATCATGTTTCAAGAATGATTTAGGGTCATTTTTCTGATGCATTCACCATAATGAAGCTTTTGACTGAGCATTGTTACACAAAATGAACCTTTTGAATTTTGGCAACTTCAGATCATGGTTCTATAACAATGGAAATGGAACATTTTGACCAGACTTAACTTAATGCAGTATATATGTATTGCACTTTCTGATTTACTTTCTTAACTGCCCCTCAACATGTTAACCCTTGTTAGGCATCGCCGGTGAGCATAGCGGGTCGTCAAGCCGTGGTTGAAGAAAAGAGAACCAACACCAGAGGTATAAACAAAAGTTATGAATGTATTTTTCCAGTATTAAATCAGAGATCTGAATGAAACATGTAACCTATTCTTGCCAGCAGTTGGGAGCAGCAGCCGTGGGAGGTACGCTCCAGGAAGCAGTGGTGGGTACCGGAATGAGAGTTTCCGTGGAGGCAACTATGGTGGAGGCAGGGGTTATGGCCCAGCCCGAACCGAATTCAGGAACCAGGGAGGCGACTATTCGATCCGGCCCAAGGGTTCCTACCAACGAGTAGACCAGAGTGGAAGCGCAAGATTCAACCGTCAAGGGCCAGCTCCAGCCCCAAACAAGAGCGCACCTTCCTCATAGGACTTTGAGAAAAAAATGCACCTTCGATTTTTGTTTCCAAAACTGTCTATGAGAAGGAGGAAGGCCATATAACTCTTTTTTTGGGTTAGAGAGTTAGCAAAATGTGATGCTAGTTTAAGGTAGTAGGTTGATTTTCACCTTTAGTGGTGTGTGAAATGAGCAAGAATGTTGAAACTATATATTGACAGATTATGATATAACTATATATATTCTTTTGGGGAGAATCACTTGCTGAATGAATGTTTTCTGATGTGAAAAACTACAAGAAACTTGCATTTGCATATTCAGGTTGATTTCTGCAGATTGGATACAAGGTTTGAGGCTGCAAAAGTGGCTGAGCCGCCAATGGTCCCGACTAGAGCAGCGAAGACCTGCAATGCTATCTGCCAGGGCTGATCCTCAGGCACAAAGTACACAACAGCAGGGCCTAAAACCAGGAGAAGAAGGCTGAGTGTGGAGAGTGATGAAGGAAGTGCAGGGTCAGTGGCGGCTGAAAGTACGCCGAGCTCTTCAGCTTTGGAAAGGAGCCCTAACCGCTCAATGGTCGAGAGCGATAACCCCGACTTCTCTGCTGCTGAAAGTAAGCCGGCTTTCTCTGCCTTCGTTAGGAGCCGGAGCTGCTCCACCCGGGTTAGAAGCTTTACCGACGATGAGGTCCCTGATGTTGTAGACGCCTGCAACCACGGCAATCTAACAGTGTTACAAACATGACTATTCTATGGCTTTAGTACTTCAAACAAGACTCTTTAAATAGCAAAAATTATACATGTTGTTATCTAATAGAATGGATGGAGAAACCTACTTTTCTATCACAAACCTAGAAACAAAGAGATTCTCCTAACACAGTATTACAAACACGACTTTTTGAACGGAAAAAGCTACATGTTATAATGTTTAGCGGTATTATAAACACGACTCTTCGAATAGGACCGATTAACATTGCGGTTTCTCGAGCATAATGCGAAAGATTTTGGTACCTTTCTGGAGGGGAGAGTTCTTGAAGATGGCTTTTGGGAGGCCATGGATTGAACGAGGAGAGCTGAACATGAAGCAGCCATAGCTTCCAAAAGGCAGAGAGCTGGACTTTTGGAATCTGAGTGAGTGATGGAGGAGGAAGAAGGGTATGATGATGATCAAGTAATGTTCATGTTGGTGGGTTATCCACGTGTTAGTAAATGATTGGCTGATGAAAATGACTTGTGTGTTGCCTCCACAGCCCCAAGCACAGCGAAGAATAATTACTCCAAATGCCCTTGATATTTTGGTTCAATTATAGATTTCACCTCAATGTTGAAATATACTTACTCTTTACACCAACTTGAGATCTAGTTTTGATATATTGTTCACCGCCTCTTAATTTGAGGCCCTTTTAAATTTGAGTTATTTACACTGATTTGAAACTGGAATCTTATTTATCGAGGTTAGGATCGTATTTAAAGTTAAATGTATAGTAAATTTAAAAAACCTGGAGCCCCTTAAATGAAGATCATATTATAAATATCGATTTAAATCTCTCGTGCTCTAATTTGTGTCAATAAACTATTTATTTAGCACTTTCATTATATTTTGTCTTAAAAGAAAATCAATGCATTCAACATTTATTTTGAGTTATCATGTTTTTTCTTTATGACATAATACTTGCTTTTAGTTATCTATGGTTTTGTAATCCAAATTTATGATATTAGTTTTTCTTTTAGCATAAAAGTTTGCACTAGGCAAGGACTTCAAGCCTAATAAAACAATAACTTTGGGGGCTAAGTGAAGTATATAGAAACTACATAGTACAAATCGTAATATAACCAAATGACAACGAGGTATTTGTAGTTTTCCGAAAAGAGAAAAGAAAACAAACACAAAAGAAAAGGAAAACAAGAAGGATAGGCGAGCAAAGTCTCTTGAGATAAACCCTCCGACAAAAACCCTAACCCCCAAAAGAGAAATCCTCTCTGCAAACTCTGAGAATTTCAATGGCGGACACCGTGATTTCGATGGAGAAGGTCAAGGCTTTCTGGCACTCCCAGGTTCACGACGACAAAAACTGGGCTGCAAACATGGTACGATTTTTCAACTGTGATTTCAATTGTTGTTTGATCCATCGGAATCTAATATTTTAACAATACGAAAACAAATTCATTAGTACTATGCGAGTTTTAGGATTAGTTATTGATTGCTGTGTAATATAAGATTCTGTTTCGATGTATTTTCGGTTGCTGGAGCAGTGTATTTCGACATATTGTAGGTTGTAAGTAGTGTTTTTGATGAGTAAATCTTTCTAATTTTGGAAGTAAGCAACTTTTTACGAAGTATTTATGTGTTCTTTGCTTTGCTTGTCGAGATTCATAGTAACACAAAGATCATTCGTGAACTTTGTCATTTGATTGGTGGCGATTAGTACCACCCACCCACACACGCAACTGGTGGTTTTGTGGATGTATGAAAAACATAGTAGTGTAAAGTAGTGAAGGAAAAACACGTGGATGGAATTCGCTGTATGATTTTAGGAGGCGAAAAATGAGGAATGTACTCTGTATCATCCTTTGTGTGTGTGACTTGTCGAAGGATGTTGTTTATGTGCTTTCCTTGCTTGGTTTAACCTGATACGTATGCTACAGTCACTAATTGTCTTGTGTGTATAGACAACCTAGCTTTAGTTCATTGGTTTATACTGATATGTATGCTACATTTAAGAAAATACGCTAATTGGTTTGTGTGTAATTGATAACCTGTTTTTTTTCCTCCTTGAATAATGGATCTTGAACTCATAGAAGTACTGAGAGTGAAGGACCATGATTCAGAATTTGTATTAGGTGTGAGTTTTAAAGTTGATAGCCTACATTCAAACAATGTATGCAAATTATTTTGTGTGAAGTGACCTATTGATATTTTGCCTCCTTTTAAGTAATGTATCCCGAACACCTAAAGCGTCGGTAGGACTATGATTCAGAACTTGACATGCTAAAATATGTGAACTATTTTGTGAGTGACAATCTATTATTTTGCCTCCTTGAGTAATGGATTCCGAACACATAAAGCGTCGAAGGTAAGGACTATGATACAGAACTGGTATTAGTTGTGAGTCGTGACGACATGCAGTCTCTTTGGTTCTCTGTTTATGTTGTTCGGAGTTGAAGACTCGATTCTCTGTTTATGATTTGGATCTTCGATATACTGACATGTTGCATTCTTATTCTTTGGTTTCACAGAAGCTGCTTCGGGGTGTTGCCTTCTTTGCTGGTTCCATTGTCTTCATGAGGACATACGGCGATATAATGGCGATTCCCTAAGATGTTGAACTTGAAGTTTGGTGCCTCTCTTTGTTTTGTAATTCAGACATTGTTTTGTAATGGCCCGAGGATTGAAGAATGGAATTTAGAGGAGTTATTACTCATGATATTGTTGATGTTTTAAATTTTATTGTGATGATAAATTGAAACGAGTTATTATGTATGTCAGCTTTGTGAAAATTATCTTTGCATTTTAAACTGAATCACCAAGTTTTGTGGGTAATTGGCCCATTTTTGGCTACAAAAGTTGGGCTGGAGACCCAATGTAAGGTTTCTTCCGATTCATACCTATGCTTGCTTCTTGTAAATTCCAGTGTCTAAATTTGTAAAGAAACTGGGCCATATATGGAGTAGAGTGACAATGGGTGAGTTTAGGGTTGAGCAGGGATATGCATGGGTACAGGAACATGTGGGTTTAGACCCAATGAGTCGGGTTTGGATCTAAAAAAATTGGGAAAATTTTATTAAAGTTGCGGGATAAATGTAAATTATTATAAAGAGCGTAACATGTTCGTTATCATATTTTTATTATTTATTTTATTGAAAAAGTCATTATCCATAATTTCGGGTACGTATCAAAACTCATATACCATACCTAAACCCGCCACATAAACCCGTTAGTCTTTTTAAATATTATTATAAGTATATATAGACAGTTTTGGGTGAGGCAGCCTCAACCAAAATACACATGTATTTAAGGGGCAAGGTTATTCTCATGATTTCCCCACAAATATGGGGACCTTTCTGCAATTCTCAATCATTTTCTCCCAAACCCAATCGCATCTGATTTTCCCCCAAATCAAAAATCTAGATCGCAGATGGTTGCCGCTGCGTTGCCTGTAGGATTGCGTCGCTTAGTTTTGCGATCACGCCGCGGTGGAGCAGATCGCGGCGCGGTGGAGCAGATCGCGGCGCGGTGGAGCAGATCGCGGCGCGGTAGAGATCCGGTTGATTTTTTGTTTTTCCAGCGGTGATTCGGCGACAGTGGTTCGGCAGCAGTCTGGCGGCGGCGCGGTGGTGGAATGACAAGGCACCTGTTCTTCAATTGTAAGTATGCATGTGGGATTTGGCATATGCTCGGCTTGGAAGGAACCGTAGAAGCAGTGAAAAAAGCAGACATGTAGTTTATACAACTACTTATGGACTATGAATATAGCACAAGGGAGATGATAGCCATGACAGTGAATGGTAAATGGTTTCAAAGAAATAACAAGTTGTTCCAAGGCCGGAACCCTAAACCCTAAGCTAGCGGCCTCGATCACTACGTCCCTAACCAATTTCGCAAGGGAAAATCAATGGCCTCAACGAGTTTCCAAGGTGCTAGAAGCTAGCAATATCTTGAGACCACCGGTAGCGGGAAAAATGATTTATTTCGACGCAGGTCTCAAGCATGGAGCAACTGGCTTGGGAGTAGTTGCGAAAAGTAGAGATGGCGGCTTTGTCAAGGCCGCCGCACGCCACCTAGCTAGGTGATGTCCATGAGTCAATGTTTGCGGAAGCACTACCTCTTAAAGAGGCGATCGCGCTAGCGGAGGAACTTAATTGGAAGGATCCCATAATCACCGGAGATTCGATCAATCTTATTCATATAGTGCATGGAGACGTCCGTTAAGTTGTGTGTCAGTTATTGAGAATATTCGATCAGACTTTGTACGATCAAAATTACAATGGCCTTGTTGGATACCAAGAGTAGAGAACACATATCCATATTTGGTAACTAGTTTTACTAGGTCTTGTAATCTTGATCATGTAACATGGGATTCCATCACAAAGTTTCTCTTGTCAAACGTTGTTGGACGTTTTCCAGCACCTAATTGAGATTCAAAAAAAAAGTTCTACTTAAACCCTCTTAAAGTTCTACTTCTCCCAATTTCTGTAAGCACTAATGCTAAAGTCAAAATACGTATAACACGGCGGTGTGAATGAAATTGGTTCCGTGTTGAGTGTTCACATAAAAAATACAAGCGACGTCGAGGAGATTCAAATAAAAATACGATGACATATCATCATAGAAACATTGATTTATAGTCAACATGATTAACATAAAATTTCAAATAATATGTGTCGATTAAAGGAAATCTATCGGAATATTCAGACACTTCCAAGCTTCCTGAAGAACATCGAAAACTTTTTCACACATATACTTTTGCTGCAAGGTTGCCCCTCTTTCTTCCAATTCGAGAGGATGAAGATATCGGAGAGTCTTGCCGTGTGTTTTCTTCATCTCTTCACTTGTGTAGATGTCATTCCATCCGATCGGCTTCAATCCGATATCCGAAGGCATAAAGTAATGCAGGTTCATAAGCAGTACGCGCATAATCTCCTTCTCTCTGGTCCAACAACTTAATCGCGGTACGCGAACTAGAGAGTATGCATTCCAGTTTCGGACCAGCGAATCAACAGAGTGTTTTAGCTTCTTCTTCTCGGCGTCTCGAAAGTTCTTCTCTACCGATACTTCTTTTGCCCTCCGATCTCTCCTTTTCCGAGCTTTATTCGCCGAATCAGAGGAAGAATAACTGCGCCTGGCTGTAGCCTCTCTTGCTGCAAGCGTCGTCTTCATCATCATGTCTGTTCCGCGCAATGCGAAAGCAACAAGATAGCTTGAGAATTAATGTGAAAAATATACGAACGCGGACTTGAGAAAGAATATATATAAAACCTCTATGAGAAATATTAGAAAGAGATTGGAAGACTACAATAAAAAGGATCGATGACAATTCTATAAACTCTATATAGGCAAAACCCAATGAATCCCTTTGCACAAAGGATTCATATATCAAACCTAATTTAGTTATCCTGTCTAGTTGAATTGGATGTTAATTCCACTGTAATCGTTTCTGGGCGTTTCCCAGTACCATGAATGAAATTCTTCAAAAAAAAAAAAAAAATCGGATTCATATATCAAACCCTATTACAACTCTTTTGAGAATTTACAGAGAAATTAGTCACAGGCTACAAATAAAGGAAGCCTTTATATAGATTACCCACCTAATCTGATCCACGGGAAAATAACTTGAAGCACAAGTATAAGCTAGCTAGGGCATACTAGGTATGCTAATATAAACCCTAGAAACCCCGTCTCTCCGGCTTTTCACATGGTATGATTCGTATTCGAATCTCTATATAATGGGC
>JAAGWI010034966.1:0-13017 GCA_012274505.1 Galium porrigens var. tenue
AAATTCCACATAAATTTCAATACACATATACCATAAATTACATAGGCCCAAAACACCAAGAGAAAATAAAAAGGAAATATGTTCTTCAAGCTCTATGCTGCAAAATACATAGGATTTGGCAGTTTGAATGTTCTTTTCGCGCTCGGAAGCCCGTTGATGCTGCTCCATTGGTCACCGACAACGCCCCAAATGTGATATCCATTGCTGATCAACATCTTCCGAACATCAGATTTGTAACCTTGGATGTCTTTGCAGACATCTTCACCTCCTCTGAAAACAAACAGGATGATCATAATTGAACAGACAGGGGGAAAAAGAATGTTCAGAAAACGATAATCTTGCAAAAGCCAACCTTAAAATGAGATTAGTCCATCCGAAAAACCCCTGATTGACAAGGTTGTCAACAGTGGAAGATCTGAGATATTCCATTCTTGAAGAAACCAAATTGATCTCAACTCCCTGCCATTTTAGCTCATTGAAAAGTTTCAAAGAGTGCACCAAACCCGGCGCCTTGCCTTGCTTCATCCACTCCTCGAGAGCCGTCACATTCAACTTATTTCCACTTTTTTTTTTTGCATATCATGAATATCATACACATTAATCTAAGACATAACACCAATCAAACATCATTTAAAAATATCCTAAACTCGACTTACCCGAAACCATTTTTCTTGTAGTAAGGCACAGTGGAGAGGAGAGTGTCATCAACGTCAAAAATCCACGCGTCTTTTCCGTCTTTCTTCAAACTGCAGCTGTTTTTCAGGTACACTATGGCCTCCTCAATCGCCCTGTCGGAATCCACCTTGTACTGAGTTGACGTCATGTACTTGCCGATGATTGCGACGCATTCATCCGGGACAACCTCAAAGTCCCGGATGTTGTGAATCTCGACATTGATCCTCCAGCTTTCGCAGTAGTTCTTCAGGCTGATTGAGAGCTCGTCTTTCCGACCAAGCTTGAGGATGTCCCACTCTGCAAGTGCTGAGCTAATGAGCAAGCAGAAAATTAGTACTGCTGAGGAAAAACCAGGAGTTCTTGCCATGTTTTCCTAAAGAAGAAAAATGTTAGATTTGCAATAATACGATGGGGAGAAGAGATTTTAAATAGTTTGTAGAAACAACCAAATGGACAGTCGGACATTGGTTGTCAACTGCTTTGGTTTAAATTTGCATTCCTACAAAACCAGTCAATCTAAAATTCTACATTGTTCCAGGTTTACGTTGGACAGATACTCCCTCCAATTTATTAAGAATGGCTCACTTTTTCTCACTTTTCTCAACTTATATTTAACTATAAATTTAAATTAGTATATAAATAATAATATCATTATAAGATGTCCCATTAGATTCTCTGTAACATGTATTTTTTAAATATCAAAATTTTATAAATTATTATTACATACAATTAAAGTTATTAATGGTTCAATATAAACTAAAAAGTTGGTAGTGAAAATGAACCATTGTTAGAGAATGGGAGAGAATAATAAAGGGGGTGGGGTAAATGATTTGGTTAATTTTAATTATTTTGTCTAACATAGATTGAGAAGATCTAATGCATTGTGTCCCATCTGCATGGGATTAAAGCATTCAGGGATGTGAATAAAATCTCATATAAAACAATCTTATGACGAGACGAAACATTATATTTACAGATACTTTTTCACTAGCAAAATGTTGCTACTTAGTTGTTATATAGGTGAGGTTTCCTTTAAAAAAATGGATTCAGGAGAGGTTTAGTATTGGCACGGTGGTCGTCGAAACTCTTGTTAAATTACGAAGGTTTTGTATACATGTTCGAGAAGAAAAAAGACTAAGAAATACTCCATTATTTTTCTTTTAAAAAAGAAAATATTATTTTATTCATGTGTCCTCGTCTTTTGGTCAAACGTCCAAATCCAATTTGACAAGAACACTAGCTGAGATTAAAAACCATCGTGGTGTGCACAACAATCACGTTTTTTTGTGTTACATTACTCCGTGATTGATTTTAATATACAAACTTTATTTTAAAATTTTGAAGATACTAATACTCCCTCCGTCCCTCTAAAATGTGTCCAATTTCCTTTTTCATCCGTCCCAAAAAGATTTACCTAATTTCTTTTTTATAAACTACCAAAAGCAATTGCTTACATCTTATTTATTGTTTGGTATAATGGTATACAAAACCAGTTTACATTGTTTGTATTTATTTTTATTTATTTGGCTATTGCAATCAAATAATCGTAGTAGCCATTCTTGACAGTAAACAAGAAGGGACTTGAAGTTTATGTCTCTCACGTCGCCTATTCAAAGTGAAACATGAATGTAATGGGCATCCATGAGTACCCTAAATTGCGGGTGAATAATAAATATAAAAGTTATTTTGATCATTCACTTTTAGTTGAAATGAAGTGTACAGATCAAAAAATATGAACAAATGAAACACATTATGTATTCATAGCATTCATGATCAAGTCCATTTGTCTGATCAAATCTCTTCTTTATTACAATTAATGGGGATGATAGATGGCTCCCGATAGCAAAAACAAAAGAGATACAATAGAGATCTGTTTCTAAACTAACTTCTATTCAAATAATTCCTCAAACCAGTCAGAGAGCTAATTGCTCCAGCAACCGGAGCACGATTAGGAGTGAAAATGAAGTGTAGCAGCAGAGGTAATACAGACTCTGGACATGCCATTTGCTTTCCTTAACCTGCATCATAGCTGTAATCATTGCACAGAGTTTATCCACCATCAAGTAAAAGTGATTAGTATGATCACTTCTCATTACAAACATGACATACTTGATTTGCTTAACCTAAGCCTATCATAAAACCTAAGGTAAAAGCCATGTTGAAAACAAATTAACAATCTAATTAGCGTGTTAAGAGCAAGCACAAACAAATGACAACTTTGTTTACACATTCCCTAACTGGTTTCGAACAATTACAGCCATTGTGCAAGCAAGAACAATTGTCGGCTTAGAATGGCTTATCAGAGTTCTAGACAGATAAAGAAGTTCAGAACTAGTTTAGTGTAGGGCTCCAATGGAGCAGATGTAAGCATTGTGAGCAACAACATCTGTAACGAGGGGCCAGTTCGATTTTCCAAACAAGTAACTGTATCACCAACTGAAAATTAAGAATGATACCTGACTATGTTTGGGTTTACATAAGCAAACAGCAACATTTGATGAACAAATTAACACATAGAATCTTCACAAAGGGCAGAACATTTCAGTTAAAGTCCCCGTACCGATGATTTAAGAGCACATAAACAGTTTGCCTCAAAAGCAACAAATTGTCTTCAAAAAACCTCATACAACATTAAACACAGGTCACATTTCAAATCAAACTCATTCCTAAACAAAATACGACTCTAATAATGCTAAATCACATCATCTCATGACATCACATTATAGCATCATTCCAACTGCACAAAATTGAAACTAAAATCAAGAAAATAAGGAACAAAATGTAGGGCTCCAATGGAGCAGATGCAAGCTTAGAAGCACAACAGCATCTGTAACGAGGGGCCAACATTTTTATCCCAGACTTGTAACTGTATCAACCACTAAATAATAAGGAGGATACCTGACTAAGTCTGGATTTTTTACATATTTACCCAGATCGATGAAAATTTAACCTAGAATTAGAAAGGGTAAAAAGCTGGTAGATACTCTGCTTATGTAAACCGCGTTGCGGTGAATTTGGGGCCTAAATGTAGCGGATGCGCGCGAGAAATGTAGCAACGCATTCGTAACGATAGACACAGTAAATATCCCAGACTAGTAACTGCATTAACCATGGAAATTAACGCCAATGCCTGACTAAGCCTGGTATGAACAACTCATCTAGCAGAGAAACGAAACAGCTTCTACGAAGAATTGGAAACGATAACAGAAATCATGTCCGAGCATCAGCATACGCAGAATTAAACAAGACAGATCGCCGTTGTGGATGCGATTAAGTCGCTCTGCTGCAGATTGCAGCTGATGGCGGCGCTGCTACGGTGGAGATGTGCGTATATATAGACATTTGACTTGGTTGGGGTAGACTTATTAGGGTTTTGGGTCTTTTGGGCTTAGGCTTTTAATCATCTTTGGGCCGGAGTATTTTTCTTTCAAATTGGAACCTATAAATTGGTTTTGGCAGGGATTTAGAATCACTTTATTTTGAATTTGAAACCAACTTCTTTCTCATGAACAATTTGGTACTTTTTCACAAGAACTAAGCGGATTCTACACTACAGCAACTATGCTAACATCATAGATCGAATCACCACGAAATCGACAATCTTCTGCTTCTACGATTTGCTATTAAAGTTACTGATCAGCTGATAATCGTCATCCCCAACTGTTTTGGTCATCTCTCCAACTGACTAGAAACTTCCCTTTCGACAGTTGCTGAACAGCCTTTTTCAATTTCTATCTTTAATGGTCAACTCCCGTATTAAAAGATGGTTTTATATACCATCGGGCCTAAGTCAAGGTCGTGACAGTTGTACTTATAAGTAAAACTGCTTCAAAATCACTTATTTTGAAAGTTGGTGAGACCACCTTCTGCTTTTGGACCAAAATATAGCTTCTTTTACAATAAGATATTTTAAGGAGTTTACCAAGCATTAAAAAATATTGTGATTATAAGCTATGCCAAACACACCATATACCTTCTACTTTTATAATAAGCTGTTAGCAGTTTACCAAACAATAAAAAGTGTTGTGTTTATAAGCTCGACAACTTATAAGTTGTGCCAAATACACCCTTATCCCATTTACACATGATTAGAGTGGGGATCGGAAAAAATGGTAGAATTTGGGTTGAGGATAGAAATAAATTCACGATCCGTCATAAATCATAGGGCAGGCTTGGTTTTTATAAATATCTATCACATCCTCACATCATGAATCATAGGGTAGGTTGGGTTTTTATAAATATCTGTCACATCCTCACATCGTCATGTCTTATCACCACCTCATTGCAGTTATGTACCCCTCTTTCCCAATTATTTCTGCACACTTTTTTTCATAATTTTTAAGGCATGTTTGACCACTGATAAATTTACTTACATATTATATTATCATGTAAAATATGGAAACTAGGTGTAACAACGAATCTAACAATCTATCACCTAATCATATTATTACTTTTAAACTAGTCAATTTTTATGGTCAAAAGTGCCTTGAAAAATTGACAAAAAAATGTTCAGATACATGAGTATACTAATAATATTATTATTATGTACTTAATAATAAAATAATTATTTTGTACTTCTTAAAATTTGATATTTTATAGTTATTTTGTTTGAATTATCTAGGCTTTGAAATGAAAACTTATATACATTTTGACTACATATTTTTCAATAAGCAATGTTTAGTTTTAACTTTATACTATTAGAGATTTTTTAAAGACCCTCAATCATTAGTGAAAATCTCAGTTTAGCCCATCATCAAAAAAATGTCAAATTAGCCCACTATGCTCATTTTTTGTGTCAACGCACAACACTCCGTCAATTTGGTCGTTAAACCAAGTTTTTTATCCATTTTTAAGGTGTAAGAATGTTTTTCCTAATGAAAAATACATCATTTGTCCTAGCCCACACCCCTCCTTCAGTTCTTGTAATAAATTCTAAACCCAGCCTCGCCGGAAAATTAAACTTTTTTAAATTCGAGTTATATTCCGGGTTTGGTTCGGATTTTTAAATAATTTATTTTTAAAGAATAATTTTGTGTTAAAAATCAAACTTTTTTTGTCGTAAAAAAATTTAGTGATGTAGAACTTATGATAAATTTTTAACACAAAATTATTCATAACTTCTACATCACTAAAAAAAATTTATGACCAAAAAAGATTAACTTAATTTAACACAAAATTATTCTTCAAAAAATAAATTATTTTAAATTTTGGTCCAAACCCGGAATAAAGCTCGAATTTAAAAAAAAAGTAATTTTCCGACGAGGTCATCTTTCAAATTTGTTACAATAATTGAAGGAGGGGTGTGGACCAGGTCGAATGAGTCTACCATTCCATGTATAACTGCTTGACTATTCAATTACCATATATTGTGATTTGCTTTAGACTCTAAATCCTTCCTCGCACAGGGCTCGTGAGCCATGTGGTACTGATTGAGTATAGGCCTCCAGGCTGAACATCTGATGCTGCACCTCTGATTCGGTCACCAGGGGCGAGCCTCAGACTACTAGTGGCCTCTAAAGCGCCGCATGCAAAACAATACCCAAAGTTACACGAGAGTAACTGCTCCGGCGTGATGATGAGATAGGGGCTTTTAAGAGGAAAAGTACAATAACTCTTGGAGACGAGTTAAAGAGAATAGATGACATACCTTTGCAACCATTCGACGTGAGTATCTATAGTGATGTTTTGGCCAATGGGCCAAGTCAGTGACTCATCTGGGATGAGTCACTAATTTGTACCTTCGGGGAACAGGAACAAGTGGGTTGTACCTTTCTATTCCCTTGTTCAGATACTTTTTCGTGTGCTCCCGCAAGAAGTCAAGCTAGCTGACGCTAACTCCATCCTTTCGAGTGCTTGCCCACGCATCCGGGTTAGGCCCATCGTTCTGGGCCTGGCCATCTATCATCACTAGCCCCCCGAAGCTGAAGTCTTTTTTGCAGAAGGGAGCTTCGGCCTGTGTTTCTTTTGGTTTGTACTTCGGACGAGTCGCCCAATTTGCTATTCTTAGCATAATAACTGCATCGCAATAAATAGAGTGGGGCACGACAGCTAGCACGCTTCCCTTGTCACGGCTGTACGTCTCCCTAATTTTGGATACACGCTTCTTGTTTTTCCTAATCAATCATTACTGCCTCGTTTCTAATTCCTACTTTTCATCGGGAGTCTCCGCGGCCCTTGGGAATCCACTGCCTATATGAGCATTGTGAGGGTTATCCTCTCACACTTCGTTTTTGCATTCTCTCTTCGTGTTTTTCCAACTTGTACTAGCAATCATCTACCTTCATTTTATTCACTTCTTGCCCTTCCTTATTCTCTCTCCTAGGTTTTAAATGGACTCTTCAGATGACCTTCGCTCTAACTCCCTGAATGAGGATGATCCCACTCAGCTTGAATTCGAGCTACAGTTTAGGAGCCCTACTTTGACCCCAGAGAATAGCTCCACTTACTCTGATGCTAGGTCCTAGGATTGCCCCGGGTCTGATCCCGAGGAACCTCATAACCAGGGTACTGGGGAAATTGAGGCCGAGGTCGATTCTGAGGCCCCTGAGGTCCCTCTTAGACTTAGGCCAAGGGGGTCTCGGCCCCAACCTCTGGAACCTTCTGGCATAGTTTGTGACACTATGATAGATTCTACTTCTCTTTCCGTCGTTCGGAGCCGAACTCCCCCCACCCTAAGCCTAGAGATTAGGGATTTGGTTACCAAAATCTTTGTGTCCATCCCCTTAGATGCCAAGTTGACTATGCTCGGCCCAGACACCTCTGAGCAGGGTGTAACCTGCATCCAGGGTGTGCACTTCCACTTCGGGCTCTCCCTTCCCTTTCCTAGCCTATTTTCCTAGCTTCTATCTTATTACCACCTTTCACCTGCCCAATTCCACCCTAATGCAATAGTGGTGGTAATGGTATTTCTAGTAAATTGCTCTAAATGCTGAGGCTTCCCCCCTCTTTTTCTCTTTAAGTGTTTTTATTATATCCACCATTCCAACTCGGCTAAGACCCCGGAGTTTTCACCTTCTCATCTCGAACAGGCGTTAAAGACTTTGTTTGAGGCAAGCAACAATCAATGAAAGGTTGGACTGAGAAAGGTCATTATTCTTTTAGTTCCTCTGTCCACCCTTCCTCCTTGGAATTCTTCCTTCCAACCGGAGGCTAAAGTGGCCTTTATGCCCGAGGAAGTAGCAGAGGATCATCATCTTTTATCCACCCACCCCATCGATGTGAGAAAGTATTACCGTCCTGGTAATACTGGTTATTTCTGGCCCCGAGAGGTTTACAACCTGAGTGTCTTTGCTCAGCCTTGGTTTTACGTTAATTGGTCCACTGAAGGTCGTAACTCTACCTTTTTTTGCTTCTGCTTGACTTGCCTTCTTTTGTTTTCTAACGTCTCTTTCTTGCAGGAACTCCTACTATTGGAATCATGTCCTCCCCACAACAAATCCGGGCCTTTGGGCATTCTAACTTGGGTGGTTCTTTGGGCTTTTGGGCAGATTCGATAAGGAAATCCGTAAGGGCTTGACCTTTGATAGCACGCCGAGGCTGAAACTGAATCTCATGTTCTCCCAACTCCATGCCCCATTTCATCATACTTCCTGAAGCTTCCAGCTTAAACATAATCTACTTCAGCAGATAATTGGTTAGGACCATTATAGGGTGGGCTTGAAAGTAAGGTTTGAGCCTTCTTGAGGCATGCACCAATGGCAATACTAACTGCTCCAGCTCCGTGTATATTGTCTCCGGCCCTTGGAGCGCCTGACTGACTAAGTAGATCGAGTGTTGAGCTGCTTCCTCTTCCTTGATCAGCACCGCAGTGACAGCCTCTATTGACAAAGCTATGTACAAGTGCAATTCTTCACCTAGGTTTGGCTTCTTAAGGGTCGGCAGGTGCTCCAAGTGCTTCTTCAGGTTTTGGAATGCTTCCCCACACTCCTCAGACCACTTGAACTCCTTGGCCCTCTGGAGTATGTTAAAAAATGGAAACTGCCTTTCTGCTCCTTCAGATAGAAAACGTCTTAACGCAGTTAGCGATCCCATCAGCCTCTACACATCTTTGACCGTTTTAGGTGAGGCCATTCGGGCAATAGCCTCTACCTTCTCTGGATTTACGTCTATGCCCGGTTGGATACTATGAATCCAAGAAATTTCCCCGCACCGACCCCAATGGTGCTCTTGGATGGATTTAACTTCAGGTTTGTGACCTTCAGTTTTCCAAACATCTTCTCCAGATCTTTCAAGAAATCATCAAAGCTTCGGCTCTTTACCACCATATCATCCACATAAATCTCTATGTTCCAACTCACCTGCTCTTCAAACAGCTTGTCTACCATGCATTGATAGGTCGCTCCTGCATTCTTCAGGCCGAAAGGCATTTTCACATAGTAGAATGTGCCCGTATCGGTTATGAAAGATGTATTTGCCTTGTCATCCCCTGCCATTTGGATCTGGTGATAGCCTTTGTGGGCATAAAAAAAGGCTAGCACCTGATAACATGTGATGGTCTCCACTAGCTAATCCACCAGAGGTAGCGAGTAGCTATCCTTCGGGCAGCACCTGTTTAAATCAGTAAAATCAATGCACATTCTCCAGCTTTCGTCGTGCTTCTTCACTACAACCAGTTTAGTATCCACTCCGGATACATAATCTCTTCTACGACCCCTGCCGCTTTGAGCTTCTAGACTTCTTCTTTTATAAACTCTTCCCTCTCACTAGCAAATACCCTCATCTTCTACTTCACCGGATTGGTAGAAGGGTTGACATTAAGCTTGTGAACCGCAACCTCGGGTGGTATCCCAACAAGGTTATCCATGCTCTAGGCAAAGACCCTTTCATACTTTTTCAATAGTCGATGCAGATCTTCTTTAACTACCTTAGGTAAGTCACTCCGGATGGCCACAGTGCCTCTACTTCCAACCCTAATCTGTTCCAACTCTTGTCGAGGGGCCTCCTCATGCACAGCCCCCACTGCCTTCTTCGCCTCTTTAATCGCTGCTAGGATACAGTTCCGAGCCACCACCTGACACCCCCAGATGACTGCCACACCTTGCTTCATTGGAAACTTCATAGTTATGAGGTAGGAGCAACATGCCACCTGAGCCTAGGTTAGCCATGACCTGCCTATAATGATGTTGTAAGGTGATGGGGCATCGATAACGTATAATTACAGAGGAAAGACACCCTCTTACTGCTATTATCATCTACTATAGTTACATTTAATGGTATTATTCCTAGAGGAATCTCAGGTCTCCTTGTAAACCTCGACAGATGAGAGAGAGATGGCCTTAGATTTTGCCTACCAATCCCGAGTTGGTCAAAACACGAGGTGAACATTATCTGCAAGATGCTCCCATCATCAATGAAGACCCTCTTCATTGTGAATCCTTCTATTTCTGCCGTTACCACTATCGGATCAGAATGCGGCACCTGTGGGGGCACATCATCTTCTTCAGAAAAAGTTATGGACTCGCTCAGTCTGAATATTTTCCCTTGCACTTCCCCCACTGGAACATAGCAGTTTCGGGCTCTAGCAGCCGAGATTGATTAAGAACCATCTCCTACTACTCCATTAATGACATTAATCATCCTTTTTGGCAGTGGCTTCAAGGATGGGGCCACGGCCACAACTGGCTGGGCGAGGGCCTGGTATTTGTTATTTCCAGGAGCGTTACCTCCTCCTCGGTTCTGGTTTCCTTTCCATTTCTTTTTCCTAGTAGAGCCCTGTTGGGACGCCTCCTTTCGAGCCACTACAACCACACAATCCCTCAATTGCTCTCTTTCTATCAATTTCTCAATTTAAGTTCGGAGGCTGCGACACCCCTCTGTAGTGTGATCATAAGACTTGTGGTAAGCACACCACTTGTACGAGTTAACTTTAGAAGTGGTACCCTGAATTAGCGGTGGGTCGGCAACAGATTCTAGTGAACTATTAAGATCTCTGAACGCATTTTTAATAATGAGGTGTATGTTTCTATTTGAGGTCGAGCGGCCACAGAGGGTCCCAAATATCTCCATCCTAACTCGGGGGCCTTTAATCCTCTCGCCCTTCTCTGAAAGAAACTCTCCACCTCCTTTTTTTTTTGCGTGGCATCATTCACATTGCAATACAGTTGTACTGCTATCTGTAGGGTGTGAAATGTGTTTGGAATATTCTCCATCAGCTTCTGGAACAACACACCATCCCTCAACCCGTTTATGAACCCACTAATAACCGCTTTCTCCTGCTGTTGTCTATCAGCTACCTTCATGCTATCATCCATGTATCTTTGGTAGTACTCCATGGGTCCTTCAGTGGCTTTTTTTCTAGTGGCTAAAAGCTCTGCCAATTGCTTACCCATCTTCTTCAGGTGGGAATACCTGAATAACAAAGTTCTGCAGAAATCATAGTAGTTCCTCAAGCTTTGCTTTGGGAGGGACTCAAACCATGACAAGCAATTTCCCCTTAAGTAGCAACCCAACAACTTACACCTCGGAGGCTTAGGAATATCCCTTGACATCATTAGGTTCTGATAAGTTTGGACAAACTCTTCAGGATCTGTCTCCCCGTTGTACGTCGAAATGCCCTCGGGCACTCTCATACCCAGTGGTCACGGGTACGTCAGTATGTACTGGGTCCAATGAGAGGTCGGCATTGCTCCATTCCTTCCTACCAAGTTATCCAGCTGGACCTTCAGAGAATTTGGGTCAAGCACCACATGATCCACCAACATCCGATGGGGGTACAACATCCTGTCGGGATCATGTGCATGCAATTCTCCATATCCTCTGGTATGCCCGGACCCTTGGCTTCTCTGTATATCTACATATCCTCCTGACAGTGCTCCTCCGTATCCTCTATCATATCCAACACCAGTCGAGGCTCCTCTAACATATTTGATGCCAACTAACACTCCTCCATATCCTCTGGCATATCCGACGCCAATTGTCGCTCCTACATATCCTCCGGTATATCCGATACCAAGCAACGCTTCTCCATATCCTCTGGCATATCTGATACATCCGGGCTGGCTATACGGGCCATTATGATAACCTAGCACCGACGACATAGGGTATGCGTAATCTTGCCCCGCTACTTCTAATGTCATTCTCAAATATGCCCCGAAATGCTGCCTGAAGCTAGGGAGAAATGATGGGGGTATTACAGTTGAATTCACCATTTGTCTAGGTTTCCTGGCATCATCTTCTACATTGATAACCACCCTCGGGGGAGCTCTCTACTGCACCTAAGGCTCTAAGTGGCCTGGGATAGGTGGGGTCGTCATCAGCCTTGAGGCGGGTACCGAAACTGGTTCTGACACTAAAACTTGAGACACATCTACTCCCAAGGTTGGGGCTTGCGACACTGCAGACCTTGAGGTGTGGCACTTTTCCAACAACCACTATTGATACTCCTCTTTTTTAGAATGCATGATCTTCCTCACGTTCCGATCCTCCTGGCTCCCCTGTTCTCTCGATTCTGCAGACTCTTCCTGCCTTCCCTCGTGCCTCCATTTATCGCGCATCTGCTGAAGGGTCTGGTCAGCAGAGTCGTCATCCCGCTGCCTGGGGGGGCCGAGGTGGTTATCCTTACCTTCTTAGGTCTATCAGATTTCCTCTTCATCTCTATCACTGTGGAAAGAATGAAAACAAGGGGGATGATCCCGAAAGTTAGGTCCCACCGGGTGTGCCAACTTGATGTTGCACCTTTGCTTTGATTACCAGGGGTAAGCCTCAGACTACTGGTGGCCTCTGAAGCACCGCCTGCAAAACAAGACCCCGGAGCTCCGCCTGCTCCGATGTGATGATGAGATGGGGGATTTTAAGAGGAAAAGTACAATAACTCTTGGAGACGAGTTAAAGAGAATAGATGACATACCTTTGCAACTGTTTGAGGTGAGTATTTATAGTGATGGCTTGACCAATAGGCCAAGTCGGTGACTCATATGGGATGAGTCACTAATTTGTACCTTCGGGGAACAGGAGCACGTGGGTTGTACCTTCTTGTTCCCTGGTTCGAATACTTTGTCACATGCTCCCGCAAGAATCCAAGCTAGCTAATGCTAACTCCGTCCTTCTCGGTGCCCGCCCACGCATTCGGGTCAGGCCCATCGTTATGGACTTGGCCATGTGTCATCATCATCGCTGGTAAGGTTAAGGTCGCATGCGGTAAGATTTAGGTCATCGGTCATGAGGTTTAGGTCACTAATAGTGAGGTTTGGGTCACCCACGTTGAGGTTAGATCGCCAACGTTGAAGTTAGGGTCACCTGTGTTTAGATTGGGTCACCGGTGTTGAGGTTTTGGTCACCATCGTTGAGATTTAGGTCACCGGCATTGAGGCTTGGGTCGCCGGCTTTGAGTTTTGGGTCACCAGC
>JAAGWI010035533.1:0-11669 GCA_012274505.1 Galium porrigens var. tenue
ATTCAGACTCTTCTCCCAAGACAATTGATCGCCATTATTGTCGGATAGTTGAAGCTGATTCTGGAGATAAGTCCTAAGACTAGATTCTGCAACATTAACCAAACTGAGAGAAGCATTAGTGTGCATCAACTTTGTAACAAGAAACCCCGCCAGAATCTGCTGGTCAGACTTCAAAAGCTCTGCTAAGAAGCATGGGAACACGAGTCTCGTGAAAAGAAAAACAAGATCTTCTGGCAGCCTCGACTCCTGGCATTGGCGAGAGAGATTCCCAATCATGTAGCAGATGTACGAGAAAGTTGTGCCATACGATGATTTCGTAATGATGGTTGTTGAGATCCCTGAGGTAAGTAGCAAAATTAGAAGCTCGTAGTCTTGGCCAGCTTCATCTGATATATGATCGTGTTTCAGCTTTTCCTCTACAGATTCCAAGCACTGCAACTGCTGGGCTTCATAAGGAAATGACAGCATAATCTTAAAAGCTGCAAAGCAGTCAGATTCAGGAATAATTTGGACCAGAATACAAGCATTGTCTTCGTCGAGCAAAGTTTGCATCTTTTGTCCCTTGTATTTGTCAACCAATACCAGGACTTCTCTGTACTTGGAAAAACTTATTAGTTTTCTGAAGATCTCCATCCAACATGCATGAAGAGGATGGACAGAAAGTACGCCACTGATCTCCGTCTCACTTTTGCTAGGTTGTTCTTCAGCGAAACTTTCCCATCCTTCATCCCAATCATCATTACCCCAACTGCTTGGACTTTCAGCTACTTTTGGAGAATCTCTTACTTCGCTCAAGAAAAGACCTTCCCACGCTCTCAGTGTTGCAATCAAAGCATCAACATGAGATTCGGATTTTGCTGCCTCAGACACTTTAAGGAAACAAGAAACTGCAGATTCTATAGTCAGAAGATCTTCAGCCACGATCTCCAAGGCTGGTGAGATTTTAGACAAATGTTGTGATGATCTGAGGGCAACTAATGTACTTGCAAACTTGTCTGATGTTTCGGTTCGATCATCATCGCTCGCCTTCTCGCAGTTCGAGGATATAATCTGTCTGCTCTCCCACCCTTCCCAAGGAAGAACACCAACACTGTCATTTACCCCGTAAAATGAATCTTTTACTAGTTTACCTGTACTTGCAATACGCTGCATCAGCTCCAGGATATATACTCGGATGTGACTTGACAGCTGCAGATTGTTAGAAGCCTCACCCAACTTATTCCAAACTGCAAGCCGGACAGAAGTCAGATCCTCCAAATTCCCCTCGCATTTGCACAAAGACGAGAAGAAACTAAATAATTGTTCTTGTTCAAGGGAATCGGTTTCCAAATCGGCCAATATATGCTCTAAAACATTCAAATAAAGACGAGGAAGATCCTGGACATAAAGAGACAAAGTTCCAGGTGGGATATGATCCGATGCCTCAGCAAACACTTTAGCAACAGCAAAAAACCTGCACCCAGCTAAAATCATTGCTCCACAGAAACCTGAAACTTCGGCAATTGAATCACCTGTAAGGCCTGTTTTACTGAAACGAGTAATAGTGCCCCAACCTTCAATTTGAGAGACTTCCCCATTCACAATCAAGTTCAGGAAGATTTCGACGCTTGTCATTAAACACTTGGAACACAAACCTTTCTCCGAACTTTGAACAGATTTAAGTTCCTCCATGTCCATCATTAATTTAAGCCACACATTTAACAGCTTGATGAGACACTCCAGCCACACTGGCTCCATATCTTTACCTGAAGTAATCTTGAAATTTGATGCTAATGAAAAGAACTGCTCCATGATTTCGAGTGCATCTGAATACTCAATAAATTTCACATACTCATGGAAAACATCACAAGTCACCTCAAGCTCAGTCATAAAGCAATGAAGATCTTCAAGAGATGGAGTGTGGACCTCGGAATCAGTACCAGATCTAAGCTTTAAAGTCGTCAACGAGTTCAAGATATGATGATAATAAACATACTTCCACGTTATAATATCCCGGGCCATTGTATCTTCATAGATACTTGCAAGGTTGCGGACCATATCCGCAAGTACTTCCACGTTGTTCTCATTAATGTGAGAACAGACTTCATCATTAAAGCAGTCCCAATTCAGATCTTGCAATCCAGCAATATTTTTAAAGTTTAGGTTGCCTATAAAGGACACTCTCTCACATTCCTGTCCATATATCTTACTGGTATGGGATAATCTGACACCATTAGGTGGATTTTCTCTCTCTAACTGCAAGTAGCACTCTGAAAGTAGATCATACATGAAAGCAAGCCGCAGCTTGTCATGCCCGTCAACCATTGGGTATACAGACAACGTAATGACTTTTATGACATCATCGGCAGAAGTGACAAGTTCATTCCTATAAAGGGAAAGATCAGCTTTGATGTCATCAATGGTCCAGACGTCCGAAATGAGTACTGTACTCAAAAAGCTCAGCAGCACCTGATAAGAAGGAATAAACAAAAGGCTTATAATCTGGATTTTGAAGATTCAACTACTGAAAGTGTAAGGACTTTATCTGACGATACTGTACAAGGGCGCAAGAATTGTTACATAGATCAGGCAAAGATATATTTAAGGACATGCATACCTTAGAGTGATCCACACCATATATATCAGCTAATTTTAACATATCCTTCAGTATATGTTTCTTCTCCAATTTCACGGATTCGATAAGGGAGAAAATAACAGCCTCTATATAATCAGTGTCCCCGGACAGAAAACGAGCCGTTTCAACACCCGGAATTATCTGCTCCAAAACCCTTGACTGGTCTGCAGCACGCTTGTGCTGTTCTAGTTTCACTTTCCAGTCTCTCCAAAATGCTGTCTGAGTCATATTTAATTCATCTTTTTCATCTAAACAAAAAAAGGGATGTCAGAAATAACATGAAGTTTAAAACACTAAGGGAAAAAAGAGACAAACAAGCTATAGTAAAGACAATTACACAGCAATATGAATGACAAGTTACAGAATATCACCTTGAGTAGCTGATTTGTGTTTCTGTTGGAATTCTCTTAAAAGGAGCATCCTCCTTTGAGTAGCATCTCCACATTCAGCTCCACGGTTGTGTAGTAAACCATAAATCATTCCCACATTCATCATGCTAGCAATTTCATCGTAGTTTTCCCTTTCTTTAACAAATCCTTCAATTATATCCACACCAGAAAAAGCATCGATCAGATTTAACAAATATGAGCATCCTATAATGTCTTCATCTTCAGTAACTGGAGATTGCATGATTGATTTAGCAAGGGAGGCGATCAGACGATCTTCAAGAGCAAAGCCATTCCTTGCCAACCAGGACATAATTGTCATAACTGCTTGTGTCCGAACACCAGCATATTTCTTACCTGATTCCTCTTCACTCGCCAGTTCCAGCAACCATGGAAGGCGTAATGCAGCAAAGGACAAAACCTTCCCATTCTCCGTGAGGAGAGGTTCCCATCCATTACCATTATTATCAGGAAAATGTTTTGCAACTAAAGAAAGCTTATCTTTTATACCACTCAACTGCCCTTCCAAATCATATCCAGAACCACCAAAGTCAGCTGAACCTTGTGTATTGTAGAGTGGATATGAGATGGCTAGGTTATCCATTACTAAGAACTCAGGAGGCTCAGTACCACTCAGTGTCATCAAATTTTCACACTGCCCTTGCATGTCCAAATCTTTCCATGCATTAAGCAGCTCTCCAATGGATTCTTCGTCACAGTGGCTCAAAGAAAATCCTAAAAGAAATTTACGAGAATTCACATCCATGTTTTCAAGTTGACTTCTAGCGAGTGCAGCACACAGATCCCAAACAGGACCATGACCTTTTTTTGCCAAAACAAGACACAGATCAAAAGCCAGCTGCAGATCTCCAGCAACTGCTGCTTCTCTTGCAATAGATTCTTGTACAATTGATATATCTTCATGTGAGCCCAACCCCAGAAGTTTGGCAACTTTAATAAGTTCTTCAACATTGAGATAAGCACCAGCCTGACTTGTAATTGCCAACTTAACTATTTCAAGTGGATCTTTCATTTGTTTAAATTGTAATGGTAGAATAGTTACTCCTAATTTCGGAAGATTCACCGTAACAGCATCAATCATGTCAGTCTCTACCTTAACGTTTCTGCTGTTGGGCAAAATATTCAGGCACTCCTTGGCTTTCCATACCTAGCAGGAGAGTAGCCAATTGATCAATAATTTGATCTTTTCTCATGATATGAAACAAGAGTTAGTAATGCTTTCAACAGTAAAAGGGACAAGGCAATACTGTGATATGATAATCACATTATAAACATGTCAGATCAATCCCCCACCCATGACAAAAAAAAGGAAAAGAAGGATGCGTCCTGAAAATATTATCCTATAAAGTTAACGATCATATTTTCATGCTTCTGGCTAAAAAGCAACAAGGATGATCAGTTACATTCATACATCTGGCTAAAAAGCAACAAAAATGAACTAGAACTTGTTTTTGACTAAAAAAATCCATAGTCACCAATTAATTCCCACACTACACTGCATGCAAGGACATTTGTCAATAGTGAACTACCGTGTATGAATATTCATTTTCATATCATTTCATACAATGAGTAGCCTACCTCAGATTGATACATCAAGCCCACCAAAGACTAAAGAGAGAAACATGACATTTATGGATATGATCTCAATAGAAGTTAAATTGATGCATTTCAACCTTGCAGTACTCATCTATAGCTATTTCCACTTTTTTCTTGCCAAACAAAGGAGGGCCTAAAACATGCAATCTACTAGATTGAACAGAATTGCTTCACATTATAATGGAGATGCACTGAACCCTGCCGGCATATTTGGTCTTAGCATTATAACGTCAACAACAATACAACCTTCCCACTAATGGCATATTCGTATGATCAAGTAACAAAGTTTCCCAAATCACCAGAAGGAACTGAAAAATGCAATAAGAGTAAATTCTTACTTCTGGGCTATCAAGACTTGATGCTGAGAAGAAATACTCTCTGGCTGCTTGAATGACAAGATTTTCAGCCTTATCTGATGCCAACACTACTGAACCTGTTCCTTTCAGATAGTTCCTTGCCAAAGAAAACTTGCCTGCTTTAAGCAGTCCCCTGCAGAATTCTATCAACATAAACTCCAAATCAAGGAAAGGAAATGCTTTTTCCTGTAAAGATCGCAGATCATGCCACAAAGTAGCCCAATCACTATCCACTCGACCAAGTTGCTTTCGAACAAATTTAGAGAGTATAAGCCGAAGCATCTGTTTTACAGCCTTTTCATCTTTGTGTGCCTCCCTGATAAATTTCATAGGCTTTGGCACCTACAGACCAAAATAAGTATTGTGAGCAATAATCCCACCTTCAACAATTCAATGTCCAGTATGAACATCAGAAACAGCACAAATGCAGCAAAAATGTGTACTACTGTCATATAATCAGATACTTCCTCCGTCCACTGTCCTAAATGCACAAAGTTAAGGGGGAAGTAAATGTGTGGAAGAAAAACAATGGAGCCAGGAGAGAATGAAAAAAAGAAACTAAAAAGTAATTGAAATGAGCTGACTTTTGCCAAAATTAGAATAAAGCAACTTGGTATAAATGTAGGCAGACGAATTATAAGGAAAGTGTGACAAGCAAGTACCTTTCCTTGTACCTTAATGATGAAAGAAACTATCTGAGTATGCCAAAACTACAGTATATGCAAGTCCTAAGCCACCTAAGGCAAAGATGAATTTAAGTTTCCAAATAACTGGACACTGCCTAGGACATGAAAAAAGGTACAAAATTGGAGTTGAAGAAACAGGCAAATCATTCTGATATCATAAAAAACAAGAAGAGATACCAAGGTAAGGCATTTCACCTGGTAAAGAGCCAAAAGCCTTCCTGCTTCAATGTGACCTTCAGCAACTTTAAGCTGCATCTTAAGGTTATCATCACCAATCCCTGACATATAAATGACAAGGCATATTTAGCAACATGAAAAGCAGTACCATGTTTAACATAATTGAGTAAATTGATGCATTATACTTCAATCGTTATATTACAAAAAGAATTCCATATTCATAAGACTTCAAACAACATAATATAGTAAGGCTACTAATACATTTCATATTTTGTGACAAAAATAATAATTTCAGCTCTTCTGAATTGATAACTTAAAAGAGAATATCTCTTCAGGGTGCTCCTTTCCCTTTCATGTAAGCTCAAGGTCTACTTAGTATGACAGAACATAGGTCAAGTAAATTTAAGTTCTTGGTAAGAGATGCCAAAGTAAATGAGAAGATGGTTGCTTTGCTCAGATTAATCAATTCACCTATTTACGTAACTGAACTGCTCAAATAAAAAAAACAATTTAACGAAATAAATTAAGACATCACTAGCTTCACAAAAGTTCACTCAAAATGCAAATAAATGCTTGGAATAAAGTATTACTCAGATATGCAAGGCCAACAGCATCCAAAGATAAAAATTGTAAGACATTTATAGTATTGGAGAACAAGAGACTATTTTTTGTATTAATGAAAATATTTACCTTGTAAAGGAGGAAGTGTAGACAACATGGACGCCATGGTGCTCCATTTATCGATAGAAGAGCACAAGTAAATGCAGTTTAGCGCACAAATAGTAATTTCAGTCTCATCCTTGAAAAAGAAAACATCTTCCCTTTCTTTGCAACCTTCTTCGATTGTTATGAGGCATAACTCCAGCTTGTTTTCTAAAGCCATCTCTCTCAACCATCTAACCAGAAATGAGTCAGTTGTCATATCCAAAGAAGACTGAACTCCCAGAAAAGGGATTGCATTTATGCTTGCAACACGGTTCCTCTTCTGCATAAAAGGGATTGCATTTTTTTGCAATTTTTGAATGATGTTATCCTCTCTAATTCCTGCAAGCATCATTTTGAACTTCTCATAATCAGGTAACTTCTCCCAAGCACTTAAACTGAGAGAAATGTTCACTCCATCAGCATTGTCATCAACATAAATGAGCTTATGGAGGTAAGATATATCCTCAAGGAAGTGCTGCAACTCTGGAATGCCCTTGCGACAGGCAAAATCAATCAAGAACTTACAGTTGTCAAGCTGTCCACTCAATAGATCAATATTAATAGCCCTATTTTTGTACCACTGACAGAGAGAATCAGTTGATGGCCACTGGAGTCCTGTGCATTTCTTGATAAGTAGTTCGGTCCACGTCAAATCTTTGTTCTCAGATAGCCTGCTGATAAATGAAATCATCTTCTCGCATTCAACCCAATCTTCTTCCCTTGTAGCAATACTTGCTAGAGGGGAACTCCCAGGAAGCAGATGTGCATAAGATTGAACTGGAACTGTCTCAGGGATAGCATCAAGGACTTCCAAAAGGGAAGGATATAAAGAGTATGGATGACGTTTGAACAGAAGATTCAATGCTCCAATCTTTCCACTCTCTGCAAGGACTGCAGCAGCTTCATTAATTGGTGAACTACGGAACTTTTGGTACTCCTGTGCAGAATACCTACAATAAGACCAACTGATCATATCAATCAATGAGAATCACCACAGTCCTAGTAACCCAGGATGATAAAAATGCATTGAATTCAGCCATGTGTTCTGACTTCAACAAAAGCAAACATCCATGAAACTAATGGCAAAAGGCACAGTAAATCCATGTAACAGACAAAAAAATTTACCCCTTGTCGACATTGGCATGTAAGAGTATGTATACTTTTACCCTTGTCAACATTGGCAAGAGTCGTGCTGATGGGGACAAAAGTTACATTTTGTTCAATCAAGGAAAGAAAAGAAAAGGCCAAGCTAGTAAATTCCTAATCCATACTAGCGGACAAGCATATCATAGTAAACAAAAATAGGTTTCAAGTTCTCCTAAAATGTGAAAAAATTCCTATTCCTCATCCTATTCTTATTCTGATTAGGTCTATTTTAATAAAGGTAACAGTTTACTTAGCAAGGAAGTTATTGATCTCAGGCTCTATATTTTAGAAAAATAAAATTATTTATCCATAAGTATTTCTTCGGTAGTTGAATCTCTAATCAGAAGATTTTAGGTTGTACGATCATAACAATGATACTGAGCTTTGAGTAATTAAGTCTTATCAAAATGTTTCCATGTATTAAGATATTGAAGTTTAAAAAGGTGTTCTATAATAATAATACTAAAATCTGTTTTAAATCGTTTAGAATTAATTTAGCATTAAGAGTGAAAATTTATCACCTTCCCATGTTCATCCCCAGAAATGTTTCTAGACGGTCTCTAGATAGTAGTAACTTTAATCTTTCCACACGCAAGCCCCAAACAGGACTGCTTTCATCTTCTTCTGATTCAGAAAACCTGAAACTGTCTGTTAGGCGGAGTCCGCAGGCCAGTAAAGTCTTCATCGCATCTTCTGTATGTCCAACACAATTTACACACTGGGAAACAACAAAAATTTGGTCCTTAATAGTTAAGAGCAAGTTATTAATCTCATTTACTCCTTGATCAGAAGATAGCCACTGTGACTTGAGCACTCTGTCTTTATCCAACTTGTGACGATCGGCAAAACTAAGAGCAACTTGAAAGTCTTTATTACAAATCAGTAGATCAAACATTTCAGAAACAGATCGTTCTAGTAGCGAGAACAAGTTCCACTGCAGTTTATCGCAATCCAAATGCTCAATGAGACACGCGTTATTTATTTCTTTACCCTCCAGCTTAACACAGCTTTGCCCAGAGTATTTAGTCTCCAAAAGAAATAGGTTCCTTGACAACTCCTTAGCTGCTCCCAAAAGAGGCATAGAGTAAACAGGAGCATTCTCTAACAGTTTGCCACCAGTAGAAACATTGAACAGCATAAATGTGCCATTCTGCTCCACAACAGCCAGTACATCATCAGACCACCATGTAAAATCGACGATTTCATTCAACAAATCTATACTTCTACGTGACACATCAGTTTCTGTTCCCTTGTGATGTGTTATTTCATCATATAATTTTGAGAGAGTGCAGGATTCTTGATGAAACTTAAAAGTATGCAACCAGCCTCTGACATCTAGAGTGGCAATAAATGTTCCATTTGGTGAGATCAACACTTTTGAAAATGTCAACCTGCCGGGGTAAGTTTGTTCTTCAGAATATGAACCATCAAACTCTATAGAAACCATCAGTTCCAAAATCGAGCTGCTACCTCTTCGCCAAAGAGAGAGATTACATATACCTAAGACATTGTGAAAAACGTCAGATACATGAAGGGATATTAATGATTATACTTATGAAAGTTGTATCAAGAAAAGGAATCTGATAAGGGCTGTGGATTATACAATGTTTCTAAAAATTACACCTGTAGGAAGAAAATCAGGTTTTGTTTAAATGCAAGAGTGTACAAGTTATAAATTGTTATAACCTAATGTGAGTATCCCAAGCAACAGGCAGGGCAGCTCTCCCAGAGCATGCTGAAAACATTTCCCACGTAATGCAGAAAATCTCTACTCCCTCAATTAACAGCATTACACAAAATCTAACCAAGTAACAGGGCAGAAAATATAAATTTCAAGACTTCAAACAAAGTGCAAAAAGAAGGTGAAAATAGCAAAAATGTAATAATCAGTCAATTCCCCTCCTACTCCACCCACCCACATTAACCCAGTAAATGATATAAAAAACCTAACTTTTTAAACAGCGACTCAAATCATCACATATTCCCAAGTAAACCAGTCTTTCAAACTGAAAAAAAGTAATATCCAAGCCGTAACTTTATTGTGCTCATTGTTAGAGGCATATATATAAATCTCTTATTTCTTAACCACTGAAAGACTGTTTTATCCTCCTCTCACTAGGAAAAGGATTCGGCTTGGAGTAAACTACCGTCGGTGAAGGAAGTAGACAAGCAACGTATATAGGAGTTCAAGAAGCCACGCTTCCATACGAAAAACAAAGTAGCTGCATATTGAATTAAATAGCCTTGTAAAATATATGAACTTTGATGCAAGAGGCAATTCTATAGGGTGCACTAAGCTTTGATGCTAAAATACTTCTTATGCTTAAAAGTTGAAAGATTATTTTGATTCTTCCTTTGCCCTTAATAGAAAAGTTTCTCGAATGTTCCCTTCCAATGCCAATGACTTGCTCTATCTACTTAACTACTTGTGTGATAATTTTCATATTTAGGCAGTCATGAAAAACAGTATTTCATTATAAGACTAGATGAGCTATGTCCTCAACCTTGATAACTAGTGATAAATTTCAAGTCAACCAGGAAAAGAAACTTTGGCTATATATTTCAGAAACAATTACCATCACCATAAAAGTACAAAACTTAACCAACCTGGATGCTCAGCCTTGGAAAACGATAATCTACCATCACAGTTAACTGAAGCAAACAAAGAAAGCTTCATGTGGTAATCCATACAGGATATATTATTTGGAAACTGCTTCTTAAGCATCATTCCATTATGAGAGAGATGAGAAGCCAAAAATGAGGCACTTAGATCTTGACTGATTTCTATATCTTGGAGCAAACCATCTGATGTAAGAATGGTAAAGGTGCACCTGTAAAAGATTTCAGCCACTAAGATACAGACGAAAAGACTAATTTAGAAAACTATAGACAAAGAACTTAGTTACAAGAAGGAACCTCAACTAAAAATTGGAGCTTACAAGCAAGGTTTCTTTGAATCAGTATCATTCTGGAAAATCAAGTCTAATATTGGAACTGAAACTTTTAAATGCTGCCCACTGATTCTGGTAATTTCTTGACCATTAGCTTTAATAAAGTACAGTGTATTACTATCATCAACAACCCCAAGTACATCATGCGCTTCTGACCACGTCCCACATGTGAATGTACCATTGTGCCCACCTATTGGATAAACAATACAGGAGCAGTATTAAGACAAAGCATACAAAGTCATGTAAGGATAGTACACTTGTGCAGCAGCTTAATGAAGAATACTTGCAGTAGTTCTACAAGCAAAAGCCAATTTAGAGTTGCCAACTACAGGCCATTGGAAGGAAGAAACAAATTAAATAAGATATCTGATTCTTAAGAGAGTAGAGATACTAATTCAGTACTTCATGATAATCAAGTCTCCTGGTTCCTACATCTTTCATTTAGAGACTCGGATGCGTGTGTCCATCATTATTTGCTAAGTTAGGTTGGCAAGATATAGAATTCGGTAGGTTTTCAGTCAAGAAAGAACCTTCTTTTCCACTAAAGCTTGATAAAAAAGGAAGAATCATAACTAGAGTTGCACGCAATATAAAACCCACACATACACTCACATATGCTGGTTAGTAGTTAGGAGTCAAATTTCAGACTCAAACGAGCAGAAAACATTTGAGTTATAAAAGCTATTTGCCCAATAACAGAATATGATGACCAGTCTCCAGGATAAGGCACTTACTGGTAAAAACTCCAATTGGTTTTTGGTAACCACCGTCTCTATGCAAGAAAGTTATCTGGTTCATAGAAGCTACAGCCACATGGTCCGCATGGGGAGAGATGAACAATGCTGCATACCTAGATTTTTTACGGTTGTTATTCCCCATCCATCTCTCCTTAATTTGGGTGATGCCTTCATGGTGGAGGAAATAATCAAAAGAAAGAGGTATATTAAGTAAAACCAGAAGGTATCAAAATTGAGTACAAAGTACCATGTGAGCAAATTAAATAATGGTAAAACAAAAGAGGGTCAAACTTT
>JAAGWI010035760.1:0-10801 GCA_012274505.1 Galium porrigens var. tenue
AATTCTGCATTTCATTTTAATTACAACTACTAATTTTGTTAAATTTTGTTAAATTTGGGCGAATATTGATGGAAATTGTGTCAAATCTATCAATTTTATTTTTTCAGTATAAATTAATACACCTTAATAAAAGTAGTAAAAAGATTATTTTAAAAAGCGATATGTATATATAATAATAAGGTTAAATGTTAAACATAGACAGTTATTAAAATACGTTTAAAAGTAAAATTAATATTTTACATATAATGATCGGCACATATATTCAAGTTTATTTATTATGTGAATTTTTTCATGTCATTTTTAGTTTTGAACTTTTCTTCGTTTAAGCTTGATATTTTGGTGTCATACACGTAAAGGAATGATTTGTTTAACGTGAACTTTATGTACTCATGCTGTTTATTTATTAATTTTTATTTTAGTATTTGTGATTTTAATTTAGATAATTTATGTAAAATATCACTAAATAATCTATACCTCGAAATGAGTAATTTCAATTTAAAAATGTTTGTTAGATCATATCAATCCTATCTGCAGATCACCGTGATTTACCTTTTGAGCGAGACTCGTGGGTTCGGTTGGCTGGGGCGAGTGTTTCGCCTGAAGAGAGATATTAATGAAGAGACAGAGGTCTAAATAATTCATTCAAGCACTTTAATTGACGAAGAATAATGAAGCTTATCATAAAGCTTCAACCCCGCCGATTTTGAACATCACTTGCGCCATACGACAAATTTAATGGACCAATTCAAAACTGGATGCTCTACAGTAATGCCCCACCCCATCCCCAAAGTGTAATATATTAGTTTCCGCAACTACCCTTCAACAATTTGTTCATTAAAATGTTCATTTCCTTTTCCACTAGTACTCCCTTTGGCCTCATTTAAATGGCATCCATTGACCAGAACACTATTTGACGGTAAGTTTGACCATCGATAACTTTAGTGACATATATTAACTAAATCTAAAAATATTTGGATATTTAGAAAATACATGTTAAAAAAAATCCAAAACAATACTCCATTATTATTCATATACCACTTCAAATTTATGATCAAACATGTAACAAAAACTATGATGAATAATAGAGTGTAAATAAAATGAGATCAGAGGGAGAGGGAGTATATACTTTTTGACAAGAAGCCTTTAGACAAGAAGTCTTGAGCGTACTTTTTGACAAGAAGTCTAGACTAGTTTCAAAAAAAATTTGAAAAAAAGAAAGTTAAAGAAAACTATTCACCATTATAAGTGGCACTTTAAAAAAAAAACAGTATCTCCAACAAGGGAGAGGCATGTGTTCAAGTCTATTTTCCATACTATCAGTTTTTGAAAATTTCAATTCACCTCTTCAAAATTAGTTTAAGTTCAACAATTTAAGTTTACTTCAAACAAAATGGAATCCAATTTGATCGGGTTCACCAATTAATAAAAATAAATTTAGTTTCCATAAAACCCGACCGTTGCCTTTCATTAGTGGAAAAGCGGGACGCAAATGAGTGTCGTAGTCATAGGCACACTGTTTATTTAGTCAGAAGCGGGAAAGGCTAGGCAACTCCGTCTCTCTCTCTTCCTCCTATCTTCTCTCTCTTCACTCGAACTTGAAATCCACTTTTTAGCACGCCCCAAATTCCTCAATTCTATGTTTCTATCACCTTCATCAATTGAAGGAACTGGAATGGGGGATTTAGTTGTTCTGCCGGATATGGTGGAGGAAATGCTCACCAGAATCTGCTCGGAGAAGAAGGTGGAGCCGCTGGACGCCGTCGCGCGGCGGAAGCTACTGGAAGTTGGGGAGGAGAAGGCGATGGATATAGTTTGCCGGATTTATTACTCCCAAAAGCCCATCAGGACTAACATCAGCGGCTATGTCACCTGGTTTGCATGTAATCCCAAAAGTCCGATCGTTCAGGCCAGCTCTTCTCCGGCCAGTCCTACTCCGGCTCCGGCGACTTCTCCGATTCTCAGCAGTTATTCTCCGATGAAGCTTGCTCTGCATGACGCTGCTTCTTCCTCTCCTCCACCAAGTACAGTTACTCTCAGTTTTCAATTATTAAATTACCCAGTCCCCTTTCAAATGAAGAATCGTGTTTTTTATTTTACGTTTTAAAATAAATGTATTTATCTGACGGACCACTTATGTGTATGTTTCTTAAATTTGATTTTCAACTTACGGATTAAAAAAACAAAATTAGCAAATTTAGATGGGTTTGAGAGAGTTGTATTCACTTGGATGATTGACAAGAAGTGTACTTTGGAGAAACATGATTCTTCACGTGAAATGAATGCAGTAATTACTGCTCTTAAGGTTCTTCATCGCTGATATATATTCGAAATGCAGGTGATGGAATCCCTCGCACTGATGGTTTGAAACCTCATACTTCTCCTCTGACTGCTAGTTCACTGATTGCGAGATCTAAGAGAGTGTTTCAAAAGCTTTCATTTTCAACCAACTCTGAGAGTAACCACAGTGCAATGCCTCCGAAAATTTCAAATCAAACACTGGTGCTCTTCAGGGAACTTGAGTTCAGAAGGTTCTTTTTACTGCGAAGCTATACTGGGAGGTGAAATTGATGTTTCCCTTTTCCTTTTTTCGGATAACACCGTTAGCCTGATTTTAAAGAAATTTATACTAACTGATTGTGTTTTCTTTCAGGAAAGAGTTGGACGATGTTATATCCCTTGACAAGGCACATGATATTGCAAAGATGAAAGATCTACCGATGCATGTTTTTGAGTCAAATATTTGGGAGATTTGTGGAAAAGAATTTTGTAATCCGTTGCAGAGAGTAAAGGTATAGAGCACCTTCCTACAATGAAATCACATCATGTGTTTGTTGACTTTTTGATGGCTTACGATCAGCTCTTGATTAGTAAAAGCCAACTGCATGGTTTATTATTTTGCAGTTTGCTGATTGGGACACCGGAAAGTCACATTTCTATTACTGTCATTTGTACAACGATGGAAGCTATGAGCTTCAGGTTGGGATGTGGATTTATTCATGAATTTCTCCTCTATACTGATATACTCCATTTTCTTGTCCTTTGCATTGATCCCTAATTCTCATGGTTCAGTAGGTAAATTTTAGTATAATATAGCATACAATGTTTGAGAACTGTGTGCTGAGCATATAAGCATTTTCTAGAGTAAGGTTTTTCTGTGATTCTTCATGTTCTGAGGTCATTGACAGTTATCTTTATATGATAGTGGCTTGTTTTGATTATCTTTCCCTTTTTTACAACATTTATTTACTTGCTACTTGATTTATTTTTATGCAATTCACATCAGAAGCTGGTTTTGATATATCTAGTGCCAAAATTCACAATTTTCAGGGTCCCTGTCTAAACACCACAAGAACTCATCTCCAAAGATCATTAGGAGATGAGAATGTATTGATTATCAAGTTTGTTGGTGAGGATCGATCATACATTGAAAGGATCTTCAGGGAGGGAATTATTGTTGGTTTGTGGCACTACCACTTTTTCGGTGAGGTTTTTCTTTATTCTGACTATAATTTTAATTCTTAGTTTCATCATTGACTAGTTAAATTTGCTTATTTTGGCCGATTTTCTAAGTCTTTGCATGGTATTATATCAATCCTAGGAAGGGTTCTTTATCAGCATCATTATTTTCCGTTATTCTTGTTAAACTAGGATTTGTGCTCAGAAACTCCAGCAAGTTGGTTTTTTCTTAACTAGCCCTACAAAATTTTCTTACCTCTTGTCAGCTAACAGTGATTTCCATTTGCTCTATTTCATTTTTAAAAACTAATTAGTACTGTAGTATTTCTTTTCAAGTGATGCTGCAGCTATGTATACTTTCATTAGTTTTGGGTCAAGTGTAATTTGCATCAAGGATTGTTCATCTAAAAGACAAGATTTTTCTTCTTCTTGTAGTTTGATTTCTGTTCATTTACAATTGGGTCTTATCATTCAGTATTTAAAGATGAAAGCCGGGATGGGAAGAAGAAAAAAATGGGAGAGATTAAGATAGCAACTGATGGTGCTTCTGCTAAGTGTTACTTTGTCAGATTTGACTCTATTGCCGAATGTGGTGATCATGCATCATATGCTCTATCTTCATTAAAAGTGAAAGAAGCTAGATGCCTTTTTATGCATGTACACATGGTGTCTAGCATTGCTAAGTACATGATCAGGTGAATATTATTTTTCAGTGTCATATCGGAAAACCTTTTGCTAGTTCCGTCATATAACTGATTCCTCTATGCAGGCTTTCCCTAATTTTGTCCAAGACCATTAAACTTCCAATCGATATGACATCTGTTAAGATTAAAAGAATTCAAGATAAGAAATGCTGCGTATGAACTTAATATCTACTATATACTTTTCTATCCTTTAAATTATTATTTATTATTAATTTTTTCATATTCCTGGTTTCCATCTCTTAGGATGAAAATGGTGCCGATGTCCTTGATGAAGATGGAGAAGCCCTCATACTTACAGATGGAACTGGTTTCATTTCTGAAGATTTGGCCCTGAAGTGTCCTGAAAATTTTGGAAGAGCTAAATACATTGATGACAAGAACTTTCAGGTGAAACTGTGTACTTTGATTGTCATTACATGATATATCTCCAGTTCGTCATTTAATATTTTACTTAGTTATATTTTGGAAGTGGAACTAAACAAAATTATGGCCTTTGGATTTTTGGAACATTTTTAGACCAATATATCTCTCATGGTGTGTTCAGTGCTCTTGCAAAGTGATAAATGCGAATACGATATTACAAACCCATTGTACAATATGAAATGTGCCTGTCAGTTGTATTTTGAATGTAAAATATACCATGAGAGTGAAGTATTACTGACTTGCTGAATGTTGCCTTTGAGGAAGCATTTAGTTATATTCGGTGCCTTATGTGTATCGGTGTATGAAGGGGGAAATAACCTTTTCCATCTAAATTTTGTTTGTTTTTGTATTTTCTTATTGACTTCTTCCTCTTATATGTATTGAAATTGAGACTAAATTTGTTAGTGTTTCGTATAATCTGTAGAAATTTTCTAACTTCCTTGGGAATGCGCCTATGCCATTTGAAGGATGTGGTGCAGAAGATCAGAACAAGGACCCAGTACATGCTCTATTTCATCATCTTCCTTCAATTGCATCAATTAATGTCTGCAAGTGGTTGAATCAATGTTCTCCCAACTTCTGTATAGTAAAAGCTCATCCCCTGGCTGATATGTTCCTTTCTCTTTTTATTCCTCCAGCCGCTGCTTATGCAAGTCCGGCTCTTCAGTAAAGGTTGGGCCGTGAAGGGAACTCTTCTTGTCAATAAGAAGGTACTTGTTCAGTGCTTGTGATTGTGCTTGTGTGCAATGATTAATTTCTCTTGGATGAATTGAGTTTGTATTCTTTTGGTCTAGTTCTACTGAACTGACAATGTTATCTCTTATAACCTTAGCTCAAACCTGGAAGAATTCAGATCAGGCCTTCCATGCTGAAGGTTGAGAGAGATGAGACCCTTTCTATGGATGGAAGATTTGACTCACTGGAAATAGTTGCAGTCAGGTTCTCTATTTTTGTAGTGATCCTGCTATTTGCGTTTCCTTATTCTGCCACTGTATTATGTAGTCACCATGCCTTCAGAAGCACAAATACTAATGCACGGGATCAAGGGGAGTGAATGCTTTATCTGCTTGCTTTATTGGGTGGTTGTGGTCGAGATAAGTTATGGCTTACACTAAATATATTGGCAATATATCCGTATGAGGCTAGCTGACGAGTTATTTCTATTGTACTATCTACATCAGTGAAAGCCAAGTATATGTGCATCTCTCTTCATTCAAATTCTAGATTAATATTTCATCTGATATAGTCTCTTATATTTATAGCCATTCATCATGATTCATGAACATGAAGATTATCATTCTTGTAACGTGTTTTTTAATTCCTAACTCATATATTAATTGGTAAAAAAGGCTTAGTTGTTACAGTGACTAGTTTCGAACTAGGTTACTCTCTATCTACGTGAAGGGAGAAATCAATATACAAGATATTTGATTCTGATTTATACTCTTATTTTGTATTCACCTTTCAGCCATAGACCAAGAAAAACTTATCTATCCAAGTACTTGATTGCTCTTCTAAGCTACGGAGGAGTCCCTCAATGGGTTTTTCTAGACATGCTATCTACTGTACTGGAAGAGACAAAAGCTGTCTTCTCAAATAAGCGTGCAGCTGTGAATGGTAATAATAGTTTCAAATCCTGTCAGCCAGTGACTTTTCTTATTTTGTCACTCCTCTAGACAACTTATCTGGATGCTTTCTCAAATGATGGCGGTTTAAAGTGTTATCATCCACCATTGATTCATGCTGCATTTGCCTTTGCTATGCTTCTGGATACTATTCTAGTTCCAAATTCTCTAATACTTTTCTGTATTGTATTATTTCAGTGGCCATGTATAATGAAGACATCGATGATGCTGCTGCTGCAATAAGAATGATATTTGCTGGGATCCCCTTAAACGAGCCATATCTTCAGCAGCGTCTGTATGAAATGGCGAAGTCTGCTAGAAATGGACTTAAGGGAGGAAAAATCCCCGTCAGCGAAAGTTGTTACTTAATGGGTACTTCTGATCCTACCGGGGTGTTGAACAGGAATGAAGTTTGTGTGGTCCTGTATGTGAACTTGAAACATTTTTCATTGTTTGCTCTTTTCATCTCACATGTGATTGCATATGCAAACTGTTCTTTATACGCATCTTTTGAAAGTCAAGTGCTAGTTAAGGAAAAAACCACATAAAACTCCAGGCAATTAGCAGTACCACCACCTCTTAACTTGGTTTCTATAGTTTCATTAGTTTGTTTTACAACTGCCCATGCCAAGAACATCTATGATACAAATGGCACCAGTAAGTCCAATCTGAAAGTGCCTACTTTCCTTCATGAATAATCTGACTTCATTTTCTTTTCTTTGTTAAACTTGATCATAGGGATGATGGTCAAATGTCCGGGGATGTTTTAGTTTACAGAAATCCTGGTCTGCACTTTGGGGACATCCATGTCCTTAAAGCAGTTTATGTCAAGGAGTTGGAAAGCATTATTGGAAATGCTAAATATGGCATATTCTTCTCTACAAAAGGCCATAGATCTGTTGCAGCTGAAATTGCTAATGGGGACTTCGACGGGGACATGTACTGGGTATCTAGAAACCCTCAGGTTAGCTCTTACTCATTTTCTTTAGGGCTGAACCTTTATTCTATATCTGTAACTCGGCCACATACATTTTCTCATCTCTACTACAAATTTTTAAAAACCTAGCATTGAGTTCATATCTTTTCTATAAATACAGAAATATGCGATTAAAATACCACCATCATGTATCTATTCAGTGGTTTTAAATGAGAATTGGACCTTTTAATTTCTTACAACCAATAACTGATTTCCCAACTGGATGGATGTACAAATTTTGGTAACTTTGTTGCATTTTGGGATGCCTTCTATATTAATCCAGGCAGAGGATCTATGAAATCACATGTCATTTGGAAAGGAATTTCATTTCCTTACCAAATTTCGTATAGATGTTCCAGATTTCATTTACTGCGGTTCTGATGCAACAATATACATCTCAGCTTTTGAAGTACTTCCATGCCAGTAGTCCGTGGAACCGTGTTCATTCAAGTCCCTCAGCATTAAACAAGAAGCCTGCTGATTTATCATCTCAAGAATTGCACAACGAGCTTTTACGGCTATTTCTGGAATGCAGGAAACCTAGGTATGCAGGTTTTTGTGACTCTGTGATACTTTAATGATTAATGCATACCTATTAATGTATGAAAAGTTGCATGACTTCGAACTATTTGTGTGATGGTACTGGTATTTTAATGAATACAAACACCGGAAACCTCACAATCTTTGAAATGTATTTTTGTTTGCTTGGAGGAAGGGGGATTTCACCTAGCATTCCGTGGTCATTTTAAGGCTTTTATATGACTGGAGTCTTTGGCGTACATATACACCATGTTTTAAAAAATAAATTCTGATGCCCTTTTTTATGTGCTAAGAACCATGCGAAGTCTTCAATAAAAAATTTCTATTGCCTCTAAAAGGTCAATACGTGAAAAAAGAAGCACACCCCCTCTTCTGAATCAATTGAGGCATTAATTTCTGTCAATTTGATGTTGGGCCAAAGATGGAGATGAAACATGAAAATCAAATGTGTAAAGCTGAACTCTCCTTTTTTCCTTCCTAAGTCATCTCATTTGATGCTGTGGCAACATTCCATATCTTCTATTATATAACTAACAGTAGGGTTTGCTCTTCCTGATGATATTTGAATTTACTCTGCTCCTCTTTCAGCTTCAGTGCGGGCATTGCTGCAGATAGCTGGCTTGCATTTATGGACCGACTATTAGTGCTTGGTGATGATTGTGCTGAAGAAAAAGAGGCTTTGAAAAAATCAATGCTTCAGTTGATTGATTTGTATTATGATGCTGTAGATGCACCAAAGAGTGGGAAAAAGGTAAATTAAAACTATGTTTTCAGTTACTATTCTGCATTTTTTAAGGGCTCCCATAAAGCTCCAGTCCTGTATTTGATCATTAATCTCTGCTCCTGTTGTATAGATCTTTATTCCTAATAACTTGAAGGCAGAAATGTTTCCCCATCACATGGAAAAGAAGGCCAAGTTGTACAAGTCTACTTCCATCCTGGGTGAGATCTATGATCAAGTAGAGGCATTTGGATCTGTGGATCAATGTGCAGGAGGTAATCATTTTGTTTTTCTACTCCAAGTTCAGTTGGCATAGGTTACATGTATAAGTTCAGCTGATCCCTTTTGTTGCTTCAGATGTTTGGAAACTGCCATGCTTTAACGTTGACATCCAGCAAAAGTATGTGAGCATGTGGACGATAAGGTATCATGAGTATCTAAGAGACATGGCAGCGGCCATGCGAAGAAATGACGAGGATTCCAGAAACAAAGCTGCTGATGAAGTCATTAAAAAATACAAGCAGGTGAGTCTTCAGTTTCCATGCTTATATGAGTTGCTTGATGAGTGCTCATTATTAGAGAAATGAACTAACTTCTCATGATTTCCCAGTTGCTCTACGAAGCAGCAGACTTTGAAGAGAGCAAAAAAGATGTCCAGGAAATCTATCAAGAAGCACTGGCAATCTACCGCTTAGCCTATAACAACGCCATTGAAAAAAAAGATGTCGGGAAATGTCGTTTTGCATGGCGAGTGGCTGGGGAGGCCCTCTTGAACCTGTATGCTGGAAGCAGCACTGAGAAACCCATAACAGTTTTGCCATCTGTTCTGCGAGAAGTTATGTTTTAAGCTCCAGAATTAGACACTTTTTGGTAGATTTGTCTCTCTTAAACATATATCATTTTGGGGCCTCTAGAGCTTTATGTAAATGTGTATATATCCACCATGTTCTGCTGGCATAATCTGTTGTATCTCTAATGTAATATGTAATGTAAGGAAGTGGTAATGTTGCTGTAACTTGTAAGTAGTAATACTAATGCCATTTTGCACGACAGTGTTATCTATTTATCTATAACATTCTTTTCTTTGACACCAGATTCTGTCCTGTCCATGTTGTAATTATTTCTATGTTGTTTAGGGGTCAAAATAACGCCATCATGATACTTTAATCCAAAATGATGTCATTTTGATCTCTAGACAGACTTATTTAATTCTGGAAAAAAAAAGAGAGTAATCGGTCACTATATATCTTTTCTACATGGCTAAAAAGTAAGCATTCATTTTTTTGTTTCCCTTTATCTTGAGCCTACTACTTTTGATATAACCATTAAACGAAATATGTGCAGGCTCAAGCATGAAAAACGTTGTGATGGAGTACATGATTTATGGGTATGGTGGAATCTGATGATAGAGAAGGATAATATATGAAAGTGAGTGCAGGGGAGGGTCCCTCCACCATCACCTGGTAAAATGATTAATTTCTTTCCATATTTAATGCATTAATGTTTAGTATGGGATGGGAAAATGATCAATTTCTTCCCATATTTGTGCATCAATGTGGTATGGTATTGAAATTGGTGGCAACACAATTTGTCATAATGATACCAAGAAATTTGCATTGTCCCCTGAACAAAGAGCTAGATTCTTCATTCTTTTGAGCAAAAGGCGATATCACTCGACCTGTATAGATCTTCATTCTTCATTCTTCATATTTTGAACTTGGATTGGATAGGAAAGTCCAAAATGTGATGCAAGAAAGACTAGCCTCTAGAGAGAGTGAGTAAAGATGGTCTGAAAAATAAATTAAGTTGGTGTAACAAGAAAATTGTAAAGAGGCCAACGGATCAACATGAACAAAAATTTACTTTAACACATTAAGTTCTTCCAAAACACATAAGTTTACATTGAAAATAAAATATTTTTTTATTCAAAGATATCATGCATCCCAATTTCTATATCAGATCAGATTTTATCCATTGTCAAGAGAATAATTTCATCAACTATCTATATGTATGTATCGTGGTTCAATTTTAAAATTAAAATCAAGATATTAATCTGATGTCATGCATTATGCATTGGACGATCAGACCCGACCCAACATATAAAATCTAAAAGTTGTTTTTTTTTTGTACTGGGAAACGCCCAGAAACGATTAAAGTGGAATTAACATCCAATTCAACTAGCCTATTACAACGATAACTAAATTATATGTTAACCAGACTGATAGCGTCTGTACTATTACAATTTGAGAGATCCAATAAAAAATGTAATACCGCCCTCAGGGATATTATCTTGCAACCGCGAAAACCACAACCGCTTGGCAGAGAGAAGCGTCTCCCGCATCAATCACTGTGCCAA
>JAAGWI010035787.1:0-10383 GCA_012274505.1 Galium porrigens var. tenue
TTTTTCTGGGAACTCAGCTTGCTGGGAACAAAGAATTAGTCGGTGACATTGCTGTTTTGCTGGCCTGATTGATGATGGAAACTGGTTGTAGGGAGGAGGATAAAGATTGCTGTGTAAAAGTTGCAGTTCATATTAGGCCACTTATTGGAGATGAGAAGCTTCAGGGCTGTAAAGATTGTGTGTCTGTGGTCCCTGGAAAGCCTCAGGTACACTCACATTCATAATGTGTGATGGATGGATGTTTTTCAGCTCTGCAATATTTTGAAGGATTTTGGCCTTTCTTGAGTTGCCCATTTTGTTGGATCAGCTTTTGTGTTGGGTTTCTGGATCTTAGTGTACTGATCAAGTCTTCAGAATCACTTTTTTTCCCCACCTTTTGTGTGTGTTTCCTTCCATTTTTGTTGTTCTTGGGTAAACTTAGGTTGTTGTGATGAACTGGAGTTTTGTTTTTTTTTGTCTGGATTATTCAGGAACAAAAACTGTTAGAATTCTGCTTCATTTCCCAATGAACAAATTTTTTTTTTTTTTTTTTGCTTTTTAAAAAATTTCTTACTATGTGCATTGTTCTGGGAAAAACATGAGATTTGACTCATTACATAGGTGAAAATTGAGTTTTCTGAATATAAATGAGCTATGATACCAGTATGAATGTGATTGAAATTGGAGAAAAAAGGCTATTATTAACTCTTATGATGAGATGAACATTGTAGCTAGATCTAGATATGTGTTTTTACCCCTTCAACTTTACCCAAATGGGAAAAAGTACGAGCAATGCCTATTGTTCATCTGATGATTCTGATCCCATCAATGTTTTTATTAGCAGAAAGGTGCAACCTTGTTATATTTGCTAATGTGTGTTTAATGTAAGTGGGATGTGTCATCATAAATTCATAATTCTCAGTGGCCTTAATCAACTTTTTTTTTCTTTTTCTAAAGCTGGCAATCTACTGATTACTTTCTGCTGCATCTTGTGGCTTAATAATTCTTCATATTATTATGTCCAAATTGTGTTCAAAACCTGGAGGCAGCCCATTATGAAGCCAACTTTATTTGCTGTAATTCTTGCCTTCTGTCAGTTGGCAATGCTTGATGATATCCTTTTCTAATCATGATTGTCAAAGTTCCGTGGAGCAATTTGCATGATTAAGCAAATGTGTTTTGTGGAAAATTGTTTTACCAATTTTGTGTGTTAACTCATTAGGCTTATTTCCAACAATAGTAGTTTTCTTGTTCATTTGATATTCTTCTTGGTTCATGAGCATGTTTAAGTCAATTATTTATTGTGGTTTTTGAATGCCAGTTTTGAATATTTGATTATGCGTCAGGTACAAATCGGTACACATTCCTTCACTTTTGATCAAGTTTATGGGAGCTCAGCATCTCCTTCACATCTTATGTTTGAAGAGTGTGTGGCTCCTCTTGTTGATGGCTTATTCCAAGGATATAATGCCACTGTTTTAGCCTATGGTCAGGTATAAGAAATTTATACATCTATCTTATCTAAATGCATGCATCCATAGCATTTTTTGTATGTCCACGTAATTTTACGTACCACATATTACAGACTGGATCAGGAAAAACATATACAATGGGAACAAGCTTCAAAGATGGTGCTCACACGGGACTGATCCCCCAAGTTATGAATGCTTTGTTCAGCAAGATTGAAACTTTGAAGCATGAAACTGAATTCCAGTTACATGTGTCCTACATCGAGGTTTGGATTCTTTTTGTTTTCTCTTTTTGTGGTGTTGAATTGCAAGCATTTGACAACTTGATTGTTCTGTGAAGATACATAAAGAAGAAGTAAGAGACTTGTTGGACTCGAGTCCTGTTGGTACCAAGTTGGAGACAACAAATGGGCATATGGGGAAGGTTACAGTCCCAGGGAAAGCGCCAATACAAATACGAGAAACATCAAATGGTGTTATAACACTTGCGGGGTCCAGCGAACGTAGTGTTCAAACTCTAAAAGAAATGGCTGATTGCCTGGAGCAAGGATCACTTGGAAGGGCAACTGGGAGCACAAACATGAATAATTCATCGAGGTAGAAATCAACTTGATCAATTCTTAAAATTTGATGTTTTATAAATGTTTTTCAAAGTATGAAAATAGTGACATTTTCTTCTTTTGTTTTGCTGTCAGCCGCTCTCATGCCATCTTCACCATTACTATGGAACAGATGCATAAGCTTAATCCTATGGTTCATTGTAATGGAAATGGAAATGCAAATGCAAATGAATATATGAATGAAGAGTATCTTTGTGCCAAATTACATTTAGTGGATCTTGCTGGATCAGAGCGTGCCAAAAGGACGGGATCTGATGGTCTTCGTTTCAAGGAAGGCAAGTGAAAACTCCTTAAGTAGATAACTTAAAGAATACATTTTTCTTTTAGGTGGAGTTTCATGTGACTGGTTTTTATAAACAGGTGTTCACATTAACAAGGGACTTCTTGCTCTGGGTAATGTTATAAGTGCTCTTGGTGATGAGAAGAAGCGGAAAGAAGGTGTTCATGTTCCATACCGAGATAGTAAACTTACTCGGTTATTGCAGGTTAGACATGATTTCACCACCATTTATATTTTGGAAGGGAAAAAATGTCATTTTGATTCAGTTCTATCAGTGCTTCTTCCTTGGGTTTTACATGTGTTTGTTTCTTCTTGGCAGGATTCGCTTGGTGGTAATAGCAGAACTGTCATGATAGGTAAAAGAAAAGCTATTATTCCCATATTTTCCGCAATATGCATACTTTAGTTTGCTTAGCAATAGTGTTTAGTATCTGTGTGCTTCTTGCTTTTTTTTTTCTTTTTTTTTTTGGTTTCTGAACTCTTTTTCTTCTCCAGCTTGCATTAGCCCTGCTGATATAAATGCCGAGGAAACTCTTAACACATTGAAATATGCAAATCGTGCAAGGAATATACAGAATAAACCAGTGGTAAGATGACTTGATTATTCATTATGGCATTTATCCAGTTGGCTTGACTTTTATTTGTTTTTTGGAGTTGTATAGTAACATTTGTGGTTCTTCATTCAACAGGTAAACAGAGATCCCATATCAAATGAGATGTTGAAGATGAGACAACAGCTAGAGCTTTTGCAGGCAGAACTTTGTGCTCGTGGAGGCGGAAATTCTCCAGATGAAATACAGGTGCTTAAAGTTCTTATTTACTGATATAATTGGATTCTGTGAAAATGCATTTATGGATGATCCTAAAAACTGGTACCTTTGTATGTCACTTTACTAAATAGAACTAATTCATGTAGGTTTTAAGGGAAAGAATTTCTTGGCTTGAGGCCAATAATGAGGAGCTCTGCCGAGAACTCCATGAATATCGCAGCAGATGTTCCACAACTGAGCATTTTGATGCAAATAATAAAGTATTATTCAGATATCCATCCCTACATTATTTTCCTTGTCCTGATGGATGAAATCATTTTCCTTAGCTTTGAACATAATGTAATGGTCTTCATTCCAGGCCACTAATTCGTTCTCTACAAAAAGTGAGGGGCTTAAAAGGGGCTTGCAGAGTATGGAGTCTTCTGACTATCAAATGAGTGAAAGTGGTATGTCCTTCATCTTGTACTTGCTAAAGTTCAACAATCTCTAATGATTATTGTAGAGAAGAAATGTGGTTCAGATTCATGACATTTATTATTATATTTTCTCATGGACTGATTCCATCTCGGCTCTCATTCTGAATCTTGATAGGTGATTCTGTAGATCTTGAGGACGAAGCTGCCAAAGAGTTGGAGCATACGCTTCTTCAAGACTCCATGGACAAAGAGTTATATGAGCTCAATAAACGCTTACAGCAAAAGGAGGTAAAGTATGATTGCATTATGTATAGATGATGTCATCTTACTGAAGTGGAAAGAATTGATTCATCATGTTTACTTTTGAGTTTGGTGAATGGTGGCTATGGTGATTGTTGATCTTACTTCAAATGGATTTGCAGACAGAGATGAAACAATTCGGTGGCTTGGATGCTATGGCACTTAAACAACATTTTGGTAAAAAGATAGTCGAACTCGAGGAAGAGAAAAGAACTGTTCAGGTAAAACAAGATACTACTAGCTAGAGTTGTACTCATTATTTTGTGTATGTTCATATTCAATTGACAATTTTTATTGCTGAGTTCAGAGGGAAAGGGATAGGCTATTGGCAGAAGTTGAGAACCTTTCATCTAACTCTGACGGGGCTCAAAAGTTGCAAGATATGCATTCACAGAAGCTAAAATCTCTTGAAACACAGGTCAGTAGTGTTGACAGATTATCTTTATCTTATGCTGCAAAGAAAATTACCTTTTTATACTCATTTGAACCCGTTTAAATACTCATGCAACTTTTTAGATACAAGATCTTAAAAAGAAGCAAGAAAATCAGGTCCAGCTCCTAAAGCAAAAGCAAAAGAGCGATGAAGCTGCTAAAAGACTACAAGATGAAATACAATTCATTAAAGCTCAGAAGGTTGGATTACTGTAAACTATTTTTTCATATATTATTTGAAAAAAATCTTCTCTCTCATCAATTATCTGGCGCATATTTAGGTCCAATTGCAACAGAAGATTAAACAAGAGGCAGAACAATTTCGACAGTGGAAAGCATGCCGTGAGAAGGAATTGCTGCAGGTAGAGCTCAAACTTCTATTGACTCTGAAGTCATATCATTCACAGCTTCTTTGTTTTGAAGTTTGAATGACTGATTCACACTAGTAAACAAACTTTATTTCCCCCCATGCACATCAACATTGCTTGTACTTACATATGTCAATGCTTATAAAACTTCAGCTGAAAAAAGAAGGGAGAAGGAATGAGTATGAGAGGCATAAACTTCAAGCTTTGAATCAGCGCCAGAAAATGGTAAGCTCATCTTCTTTTTTGTGTTCTACAAAAAAAGTGTACCATTGAGGTTAAATGAAATGTTATACAGTAATAACTTTAAAACTGTCAACATTATTCCTCAAATGCGAAGACCAAAGACCTGGAAATTGGCCATGTAAACTTGTTTTTTATTATTGTGAAGTCGAGGAGACCTTCAAACCTCTTAAAGCCATAAAATTGTCTCCTCATTTATTCTGTTGCTGGTTGATTCCTATCATCGTATATTTTCCTATATCGACATTCTTTGTGGATAATTGATGTCTGCCTCAATGACATTTATCTTAGGTTCTTCAAAGAAAAACGGAGGAGGCTGCAATGGCTACTAAAAGACTGAAAGAGTTACTTGAAGGGCGTAAATCTTCACCACGTGACAACTCGGGTATGAAGCTTGTTTGCACTAGGATAATGTAGCACTGGAAATTTTATTTCTACATGACCTATGGAACATAAAGAGAATGCCTTTTGTTTGTTTCTCATCATGTTGTTTGTTCTGCAGTGACCAGCAATGGAACCGGCACTAATGAGAAGTCGTTGCAGCGGTGGCTTGACCATGAGCTAGAAGTCTTGGTGAATATTCACGAAGTGCGATATGAGTATGAGAAGCAGGGTCAAGTGTATGTATTCTCTTTAGTTACTCGGTTGCTTTGGCTTTCTTCATTTCAGCTGCAAGTTTGTTTCTCACATATTTAGCTGTTCATGACTATTTTTGCAGAAGAGCTGCATTAGCTGAAGAATTGGCTGTTCTGAGACAAGCTGATGAATTTTCAGCCAAAGGAGTCACCCCTCCAAAATTAAAAAACGGGCTAGCTAGGTGCGAAATTACCCTCATCTTTCATATGAATTATAAATTTTGGCTGGTCTACTAAATTAGAGCTCTTTTTTTCTTGATTGTGTAGGGCGGCTTCAATGTCTCCAAATGCAAGGATGGCAAGAATTGCTTCTCTGGAGAATATGCTAAGCATCTCATCAAACTCACTAGTTGCAATGGCTTCACAGCTCTCGGAAGCTGAAGAGCGTGAGCGAGCATTTGTTAGTCGTGGACGGTGGAATCAGCTACGGTCTATGGCGGATGCCAAAGGCTTGCTTCAATACATGTTTAATTCTCTTGGAGATGCAAGGTATTGTCCTCCTCCTTCTCCATTCTTAGATTCTTGTACAACTAGTTCAAAGAAATATTTTACATTCCTTTGACTTTTCTTATCCTGATTCCTGATACATTTTATCATGTTCAATATCGACTATAGGTGCCAGCTGTGGGACAACGAAGTTGAAGTCAAGGAAATGAAGGAACAGCTGAAAGAACTGGTAGTTTTACTACGGCAGAGTGAAATTAGAAGAAAGGAGACTGAGAGAGAACTCAAGCTAAGAGAGCAAGAAGTTGTCAATGGATTGTCAACACCACCTCCTGTAAGTAACCATTTTTATGATTTGGTTTTCCTTGTCAAATGATTGTCATTCAACAAGCACTTTCACTTAGTTCTTCTTATGCCTGAATACCATGCTTAATGTCACAACAATAAGCAGTCCAACTACAACAAACATTTAGCCGATGAGATGAGCGGCCCATTGTCGCCAATCCCCGTGCCAGCTCAGAAACAGCTAAAGTATACAGCGGGAATCGCTAATGCTTCAGCTCGGGAGTCAGCTGCATTCATGGACCAAACTCGAAAGGTTGGCTTACATTTTTTCCCCCATTTTTCTTAAAATTTTGCCTGTTTTAAACCTGTTTGGCTAAATGTCTTATGATAAACTTGGTTTACAGATGATGCCGGTGCCAATGGGTCAGTTAACTATGAAGAAGCTGGCAGTAGCTGGTCAAGGTGGAAAATTGTGGAGGTGGAAGAGGAGTCATCATCAATGGCTATTACAGTTCAAATGGAAGTGGCAAAAACCATGGAAACTCTCAGAATGGATTAGGCACAGTGATGAGACTATCATGAGATCAAGGCCTCGTCATCAGGCCTTACCGCCCGTTGAACTGATGTGTAGGAACCGGCGCTAGCTTGTCTCTACTTCTTGACTGTATATAAACCTTCTACATCCACTTCGGCCCAAAACTAATAGCACGTGGAAGAATATTGAGACCATTTCAGGTAATTTTCTTATGGATGAAGTGCTTTCTGCTGCATTTTACTAGTATGTTTACTTCAGATACATAATGAGTAACCTATGATGTAGGGTGATGCACAAAAGGCAGTTGGGGAAACTGTTGTTGATGTCCAGGAATTGGAGGTGGTCTGTTCAAACATGAAATTTTGTAGTAGTCAGACACTTGTGAGCTTCATCATGTTAGTGTCTACCTGTTAACTTCTCATAGGAACCGAGTGAACATGAAGCTGATATGGCAACAATGACACGTTGGCGTGTGAATTCATGACTGTAAATTCTTGTCGAGCATAATGGGATTGGAGTTACTGAAAGAAGGAAGTCAATAATTGTTTAAAAGTTGTTCTCACTGTCTGTTTGTATTGTGTCCTGTGATTTTAGGGCCTTTGTTTAGATTATGTGTAGTGAAGTAGTAGGAAATTGATTGTTGAAAGATGAATCTTAAAGCATTGTTTTATAGCACTGAGATTCATTGATTGTGTTGTAGATTGGTTTGTATGTTAGGATGTGTGTAATTGCTTTAGAACTTCTTTTAGCACTCAAGACAAACGTGATATGATATTCATGAATAAAATAAGTTGTGAGTATTCAACTCCCTCTCTTATTTTGTTCCTCAAACTTGCCATTCAACTACTGCTTTCTGATCAAAGTAGAAGCACTAGAAATAGGCATTACCGACTTGTCGAAGACTGCCTAGGTGATTGTGATACATAAAAGAACGCACAAAAGCGACTAGGTTGTGACGCACAACTGAATGGAGATTAAATTGCCCTATTAAGATCTGCATCTAAGTATCCAAGTATCAAACCGACAAATCTCTCGTCTTACTATATTTAACTGTAAATCGACAAGACTATGCGACCAGCATAGTAACTGGGCATATCTATCAATATATAGAAGAATAAGAGCTAAAAACACAGATACTAGATTCGCTTGTCAGAGCATGCTTAGTAAAAGTTTTTTTCATTCTTTAAAGCACATTCAGCCAATAAATACAAATGGTATCACATACTGCCATGCATACCTCAAGATGAGACCACTAACCCACAACACAATCAAGACTGATACAGGCAAGTACATTGCTGCTCAAGAAGAAGCTTTATACACCTCAGATACATGTGTAGAACTTTCTAAGGCAATATAGTCCAGGATAAGGAAGATGATCATCAGATTTTACAACACCAAAAAGTATAGTGCTCATCTTTACGCTGATTGCTTACCAGCCCTCCGCACTGCAAGCACACAAAGCTGCTACCATCTGCAAATGCATCCAGCACAATCTGATCCCGCCCAGTCTCTGCAAGTATTGAGCTTTCATGGCCACCACCATGTTGAGCAGCTTGATCTGGTACCATTTCATGTGGGGCTGATGCTGCATTTGATGGCACCGTTCCCAGGCCCTCCACAATTGCACATTCAGCGAAAAGTGTTGCCAGTTCATCGGCAGCAGCAGTACTCTGAATCTTGTTTCTGTATAGCTCTCGAGCTCGATTGAGAGTTTGGAACACAGCCTCTTCACCACCTTTACTCCTCATCGCCATCACAACCTGTCGCCACACCAGACTGCACTTGTTAACTTCAGGTGCAACAATAATGATTCTGGAATTGTAACATTCCCTCATAAACAACATACTCGTAACAAGCCAACCACAGACCATCATAAATGTCGACATCAGATAGAACAGGACAGTTCTGAAAAACTATAACAGCTTGGAAATTTCCTAGGGCATCATCCAAATGACACACATATTCACCACCAAGCACCAACTATCCCAAATTCAAAAAAAAAAACAACAAGAACAACTACATCTCTATCGGAAATATAGATCCTCTCTCACCATCTATATTGGTCGAGACACAAAGTGAGGAGCATCCTGGCCTTTAAACATTTCCGATACTCCCTGCATATCACTTAAAGAAACCTAATCCTATTTTTTAAGTGTATAAGTTTTACCAACAACTTTCTCCATTCTATATAAAGCATCCTGTTTCTCCAAGGTAAAGCTTTTAATTTTAGTCGAAGGTGTAACTCATCTAAAACCTTCTACATTTACTCATGCCTTTTTATTATTTTGAAAATTTCCAAAAATTTCCAAATCAAATTCAAAGAAACATGAAACATTAATTTGTGAAATATAATCAAATTTTTGTTAGATACTAACATTTATTTTTTTTGAAACGGGAAACAACTAGTTGATAAACAGGACTCTCTCACATTGTACCTTAGTCTTTTTGCAACCATTTTTCGACTAGGGTCCTCACTCACAATTTATAGGATGATTTTAAACTAGGCGTATAGCAGCATTAGCATATGGGTATGCAATGTTAAAAAACACTAAACTATACTAAAGAAACAAAAGTCCTTTCTCAACATAGACCGAGGTGAAGTCCGATGCAAATGGTTTTTATGCAACCCTAATTACCTAATGCAACCCTCCTCTGCTTCTTTTTTTGGGCTTGGAGACATGCAATGCATAACATGCCAATGTGAATTAAGCTCCAGTGTCCCACCACTAAACTAATTTAAAATTGTTCTTGAGATGATCAAAGAGTAATTTAACCAGAACACAAACATACAAAGAACCCAACTTTTAAACCCGAATGTCACGATTGGACAAGCAAAATTCAATTTACCAACATGAACACAAAATTTTGCGTAAAAAACAAGCATGAACAGATTGGAATGGGGAAAAAAGACCTAATTTTGAAATCAATGAAAAGCTAACAGGTGGAAGAAAGTACCGCTTGGAGGGCTTGGGAGGGGCGGCCTTGATCAATGAGTTGGCGAGCACTAGACAGCAAGCTCCTCACTCCATTCACCTGGTCGGAGATCGATGGCGGCGGCGGAGGCGGTGGCGCCGCCGACCCGGCGGCGTCCATCATATCAATCTCCATGCTGTTGTGATTCATGGCATTTCAGATGGGGTTAATGAATCTATGAGCCGCAATAAAAAGAGTTGAATTAATATTTGCTACAATCAGATTTAGTTAATATAGAGTTATCCGCCAACTTTATGAGTGATGGAATATTGATTTTCTTATTTTAGGCTATTTTTTTGGAATTAATTCTTCTGTATTTATAATCAAAACCTGAAGTTTCTAGTAATTTCTACGGTAACTCTTTGCTTGATGGATTGTATGGTGTAATGGGCTTTTCGCCCTACATTCTGGATGCTTCAGATTTTGGGCTGTATTTATTTTAATCTGATTATAAATTTTCTTTTACTTATTTATTTTTTAAAAATCAGTTGATGATTATTCATGGTTCTACCAAATCGATGATGAAAAATAAAATATATTGGTAAATCCATGCGACGGTTTTGATCGAATGTGATCTAAACCATCTGCACCTAAAAGAAGTTAATTTGAAAGATTACAAAAAAAAAAAAAAAAGTTA
>JAAGWI010035997.1:0-10287 GCA_012274505.1 Galium porrigens var. tenue
AAAAAGGGAGATGAGGAAGAAGATGAGCTGATAGGTTTTTCTGCAGAGAGGAGGTTTTTTTGCTGGATCGTGACATTTGATTAGTTATTAGTGTTAATAGAACGTCAAGTTAGATTTGACTTTCGATTAGTTGAACTCAACTTTGTTAATGACTATAGAAAGTCAAATAAGATTAGATGTTTGATTAGTTGAACTCAATTTAGTTAGTGACTATATATATAGAGTCAAGTAAGAGCTGACCTTTGATTTTTATTTGTGTTTATAGAAAATCAAGTAAGGTTTGAACTTTCATTAGTTAAACTCATTTTACTTAGTGTCTTTGGAAAGTCAAGTAAGAGTTCAACTCTGACTAGTTAAACTCAATTTAGTTATTTGTGTAGTGTCTGTATAAAGTGTTGAACTTTCATTAGTTAAACTCATTTTACTTAGTGTCTTTAGAAAGTCAAGTAAGAGTTCAACTTTGTTTTTTAAAGTTAAACTATCATAGATGGGAGGATTATTGATGGCTCCTCAACCCAAAATAAAATACAAGTAGGGTAAACCCTAATACACATGAAACCATAAAATGGCTTCTGTGGCAATTTGTTGCCCGAAGGCTAGCCTCGAGAGAAGTGAACCCTCTTTATCGAGACCCATGGTGTGGAGTAAGATCACAAAAGCACTAAGCCGGTGTATCTGCACACATAGTGTGTGAATAAAAGGTAATGGAATACAACGTAACATACTAAAGTCTAATACTATAAAAGTATCGAGGCTATCTGACAGGTATGATGTATCTAACTCAAACTAGTTAGAAACCGATCGAAGTATACAAGTCTGTTCTTGGCCTATGCATAGAATCGCCGAAAGTAAATTGCAACAACTACTCCGACTAGAATTTCTCCTATACTATGCTATAGAACAGTCCGGAAGCCCAAAGGGTTTCCCGCTGCCAGCTAATCAGGGTCAGGAGGAAAACAAACAAATAGGCAGAGACACTCTATAAATAAAGCAGAAAAACCATAGAAAAAGCTGACCTCTTTTAAAATCATATCCCATATCTAAGATTTTAAAAACTAAAACTAAAATAAAACATGAAAAACCCAGGAAAAGCAGAAATTAAAAATAAAGGAAAAAATAAAGAAACCCATAACTCTGCAATCTACCCGGATAAAGAGACCGATGACCTGGATTCTGGGTGGCAGCGCGTGGCGGCAACATGCGGCGCTTGTGGCGGCACTTCGAGGCGTGTGGCGGTGCATGAAACCAGTAGAGAGGCGTGGACAGCGCGTACATCTGCGGCGGCACGAGGGTGGTTTGGCGGCGCATGTACAACACGGTTTAGGCCATTCCTTCCCTACCCAATCGGATCCGGTGGCGGAAGGCTAGATTGGCTTCTTTTAATTTGTCCGGCAACACTCCCTAAAGGCTGAGCAAGAGCGGTGCGCCGGCGAGCTTGTCGTTGACTTACCATATCGGGCCGTGAAACCCTATCTACGCATTGACTTGTCATATCTGTTGGCTCGGCCGGTGGATCTCCGCCATCGTTGTTCCAGCGAGAAGAAAACCGTAAATGATCAAAGGGGTTAGGGGATCTGTTTAGATAGAATTTCGGTGGTTTAGATCTACAGCTAGAGGTAGGTGGGGGAGTAAGAGTTCAACTTTGATTAGTTAAACTCAATTTAGTTATTAGTATTTATATAAAGTGTTTACTTCTGACTAGCTAAGCTAAATTTAGTTAGTATCTATAGAAATCCAAGTAAGGTTTGACCTTTGATTAGCTATACTCAATTTATTTAGTTAAACTCATTTTACTCAGTGCATGTCTTTAGAAAGGCAAGTAAGAGTTCAAATTTGATTAGTTAAACTCAATTTTGCTATTAGTGTTTATATAAAGTATTGACCTTTGATTAGTTAAACTCAATTTAGTTAGTATTTATAGAAGGTCACGTAAGGGTTGACCTTTGAATTTTTAACCTCAATTTGATTAGTTAAACTCAATTTTCTGGGTTTAGAATTTTTATAGTTATGGGTTTAGCATTTAGGGTTTTAAATAAAATGACAACAAATTTGTATATTTGCTTATTTTTTTATTAATCCTAAACCTTAATTAATAATATTATGGATTATTTAACAAATAGTATTATTCGTTCATTTTTTAATCGCAATCGCAAGACCCTAAACTCTTTGTAATTAGTTTTATTTGTTCGTTTGTATGGTAAACTCTAAAACCTCAATTGCAAGACATTAATCTTAAATTCAAAAATTTTATTGATAAAAAATATAGTAAATGGTTTATTTCAAAAACCTGAAACCTAAACCCCAAACCCTAAACCCATATACTATTACGATTTCGGTACCCGAGCTCTAGGAATATTACGATTTAGCGAATTCGTGGAGTTACGAGTTTGAAACATTTGCAGGGGTATGAAATAGGTTGGGATATGAAATCGTAAACCTAATCCTATAGGTTACAAAATCGTTAAAGGTTAAAATTTGCAAAGGGTTTCGAAACCGGATAACAATCTGGGATTTTTTCTGCCACGGAGGGTAGTATTGACGAAATTGTGAAGCTACTAAATGCAAGGGTTCAGAGTTTGATATCTAACTTGAGTGACTAACGAAGTCTTAACTTACCTAATTGCTTCCAATTTTCTTCAATTAACGAATTCGAGATATACTCCTGGAGGGTTGACGATATCGATATGTCTACTTCCACTTGAGCTTCCGACTTCGTAATCTCAAAAGTAAGGGTAAAGATTTTGTTACCCCATTGCATGGCAGTTTCAAATAATTGAGCGGAACTTCCGTGGATTCAACGTTTTGCACTAGTGCGCGCCAATTTTCAAGGGTTCCTTTCCTCTTGTAGGGAGGTTGCCGTGAAACTAATGGACGTGGTGAGATCATTTCAGGGTGAGCGCTAGGTCTGCTATGGTGGTGGGGATTTCGATCGGCGGTACTGTTGGCAACGAATCTGGGCTTCGATTCTTGGTCACTTTGTCGCGTCGGTTTCCATAAAATCTTATATTCCAATCTGATCATCTTTAAAAGAACTAATAAGTCCATATCCACATGCACTGATGAAATATCACTAAATAAAACTGTTTCCATGCCTATAGCTAGTGAAGTTGCCTTTGCTTCTAGACTGTCAGCAGCTCTTAAAAATTGAGCCTTTGCTATAAAACTCTTCTAGTTTCATCTTGAATAACATAACATGCACCTGCCTGGCCATATTTCATATAAGATCCATCAGTATTAAGTTTAATATTATTCAGAGATGGTTGTCTCCATTTTACTACTGTATCTGTCATTACTCTCTCTATAAAGGCAATAGAACCTTTAAATGATCAGAGAGGTTAACAATACTTCCTAGTTTCCATGTTTTAATATGAAACTATATAATGCACTGCATCATGCTCAACATTTTCTTGAGAATAAGAATCATACATGGTTTATTATTTTCGTATAAGTATGAAACTCTCGCACACCAAATAAACCAAATAGTAATTGCCGGCGAAATACGAGCAACATGTTTTTGAAAAAGTGGGATATCAGTCACATTGCAGTAATAGTAAAAATGGTCCCACTGATATTCAAAATCATAATGCCTAATGTCAAAGAATAGACTCACAGACTTCCATAACCATTCAATAGTTTCAGAACTGTTAAAACAATGGTGGATATCTTCTGTGGAAGAATTGAAAAAACAGCATATAGAAGGCTGATGTATCTAAAGATCTTCCAGTACATCAGCCAATGGGACTAGTCTATTCAAGAGCCTCTAAATAATAAATGACATTTTATTTCGCATAAGGTTTGACCACAGATGTTTAAATGATAATACTTTTAACCTTTTTGTTCTGATAAGCTCATAAGCAGGAGCTACTTTGAAAATGCCATTTGATTCTGGTTTCAAGATTAACTCATCTTGGTAGTTTTCAAAAAGTGGAAAATTTTTAGACATTAAGGCCACATAAATTTCTGAAAAAACCATGTTTTAGTTCCTGAATATAATGTTCCTGGTGAAAAAAGAATTATGCTACTGTTAATTAAGGATATAACATTTCAAGGTTTTCATCCCATACTTCAACTAAAGCATGATATGTTATCCAGTTTGAGTGCTCGAATGAAATCTCACCTTTACCTACCTAAATTGCTATGTTCTCAGCAACAATGTCTTCAACTTCCTTTATCCTGCACCAAGTCCTTGAGCTTTTTAAATGGTTAGGCAGGGACCACATAAACTTAGGCCAGAGACTTTTTGTAATTTCCACCAAAGTTTCAATGAGAAACTTTTAATTGTAAGGTGCAAATATTTAACTCTCAACGCATTCTCAATTAAGGGAGAACCTATTTTAGACCATGATTTCCAAACCCTTTATTGACCATATTCAAATGATCCCCATGGAAATTTGGAAAATAAAACATGCAAATTTTCAATATCTCCCTTTGTTGGTTTAATGACAGTGAGTATAAGTAGAGGTATTGCAGTTAATATGTTTTATTAGCACTAATCTTCCTACTTGGTTAAGCCATCTGTTCTGCCAGGAAGTCAATTTGGAGGTAATCATATCAAATAGGGACTGAAAATAGGAATGTTTATATCTCCTTATGTATATATTGGGCATCCCAAGTATACAAAAGGAAAAGAACCATGATATATCCTTCAGATTTGATTAACCATAACTTTTGTAGGATTAGATGCATATTTTGTAATATAAAAAGCCAATTTTTCCAAGTTAATCCTTTGATCAATTACATTCTCATAAGATATTAAGAAACTCCAAATTATGAATAAATTACGATAACTTAACTAGTGTAGCAAAATAATAGATGTCTTATATATGACGTGCTTGTATCATGCTCTTTTCGTGCCCTGCTATCAAATTTAAATTATGCCTATGATCTACCCATGTGTTTCGCACATATTGTGCCATGTCATTATTGGGCACTATGTTTGACATGCACTGAACTTAATATTACTTTTTTCCTTGTATTTCAAAACACAATATGCTTCATCCGCGTTATGATTTTTGGTCTTTTTTTGTGTTCAAGAAAAGGGAGTAGAAGAACGAATAATTATGAATGCCCATGTGAAAATGGCTCTTATCACACTAGTGAGGTGGCAGTCCTTGATTGTATGAGTGAGCAAGAACTTTCAGTTATCTATTACATCGAAAGTTTATGAAATCTCATCAGTTAAAGGGGCGAAACTTCTCATCAGCAATGTGATTGATGAAATTCTTAGATGTTGTGTAATGGCCAATGCCCAAGGATTTGGTATATCATTTATAATCATTAGATTTCTTCATGTTTTTAAGTCTTCAGTGTTTATTTTTACAGCCAAAAGCCTTTCATTTCAATCTATAAAAGATAGGAAACTACATTATCTAAATTCTAGAGTATAACTAATGTTCCCAGGTTCAATATCCCAGACTAGCATATGGTCTTAACATGATAACCACCTCAAAATCATAATACTGACAACACTTTCAAACTACCCAGAGCCAAGTGATACAAAATAAAACTGTCAATACAAGACATTGATTTTAAAGGTAAAGAGAGTCCCCCTTCAAACTTATTGCCTCTTCAGGAATCCTTGCTCCAGAATCAGCCATATAAGCAAGCATCATTGCATCATTCATCATGGATCTAGATCCTGATGTATCAACTACGTGTAGTGAAACATCATCCATCGTCTAAAGTGTGAAGAGATCGCAGTCCATCACTAACCTCACTGTATTTCCAAGCACTTCCTAAAGATTTTAACTCAGCTGTACCACCTCCACAACTACCATCGTTCCATTTTGATCTGCAAGAATTTTATAATATTTTAACACTTGTCCAACCGTCTCAACATAAAGATGGTGGAGCTTTGATGATAGGCAGAAAATGGCAAACTTGATCTCAGGGAAGGTCATGCCCATGTAGGTTCCACTCATAGTGCCAAAAGCGACTCAAACCATCCTTATGTGGATCAGTTCCATCCAAACTTGTTGACATGATCTGTGAAAGCATCTGACTGTACACCGGTTCCAAAGCTCTATCATAGGGCCTCCAAATGTTGGGACTGGTGGAAAGTGGCCAAAGGCCATGAACCATCATGGAATGCCTATACCACTCAATGGTTATCTCCCTGGTGTAAAGGATATTCCTATTGCGAAGGTGTCTCGCTCTTTCATCCATGTTGTGAGGGATCTTCTTGTTGCGAAGGTGTCTCACTCTCGATCTCACAAAAATGAAATTTGGCTAGATATTTCTTCCAACACCTTTGTTGCTACTTGCATAATCATTTTTTTTCCATTTCCATTTCCTTTCTCCGTACCATTATTTTTATGGCTAAATGTCTTTATGCTAGAACACTCATTGTTTATTTAGGAGAATATTATCAACTTGGAAGAAAAATTCCAAAAGCGGCAAATAGAAGATATGCCACTATATGATTTTTACGTATCTAAATTTGAAAATAGAAGCCAATAGTTTGAATCTCTGAGGAAATATGAAAATGAGAGAAGCATTCTATTCTAAGCTATAGATAGTTTACAGTCATTGTGCATGTTGGTGATGTCAACAACATTAACGTGGACTGTTGGCAATTATTATTAGTTTGTCCATCTATTTTGATAGGCTACTCAAGATCGGGATTTGAAACATATAACAGTTGACATATAAATTCAGTTAGAGAAAAAAACTTATAAATATAATATTATGTATAGTTTTGATATGGATAGTAGATGCACTTCAATTTATCAATAATAAATATTTAAAATAACATGCTTGAATTTTTTATTTATATTAATTTGTTCTGTTTTATATATGTTATAAACACTATTAATCATCCGCCGTCGGGCGCATATCAAGCGACCGGAGAGAAGAAGCGCTATGCTATAATGTCGAAGAAACGTGCTGTGAATCGGAATAAAAGGGTTGCTAACCATCGTGACGGTGGTCCTGTCAAACCTATGTTTTTGCCTGATTTGTCTTCCAAGAAGGGTCCTAGCAAAATCAATTGCATAATGACTTGGCACTATTTTGATGAATAAAAAGACTTGCAATGGGCATGCTGCTACTGTTGTGTCAAATACTGGGGGGAAGAACCCAAGATTGAGCATGAAAGGACTTGTACGGGAACTATCTCTAGCTTTGGTGCATAATCATTTGTTGAAGATAAACAAACATTTACCCTTGCTTCTTGCTTCTTATCATCTCTAAATATTATGTATGTATTAGCTTGAACAACTTATTAGCAACGTATGTTTTGGCAGGATGAACAATTTATTAGAGTGTTTTTTATGTATTAACGCTTAATACATTTTGGCAGCATATGAAAAAAACTTATTAGCTTAAAAAATAAACCTATTAATCTTGTAAATGATTTTAACTAAAATTAAATTCATATCTTTTATGAGAAACTATTAGGATGACCTATGTGGAAAAATAAGAGTTTTCTTCTTGTCGTGTTTATGTCCTACTCATGTCTTTCTAACAAAATTGATATTCAGCACACAGCTGCCCATGCATGTGCTACGTGCTTGTTGTGTTGTTGTGTGCTAGTGTCATGCAATTAAGAGCTTCCTTGAGTTTTATTGCATCAAGTTATACAACCAAAAAAATTGATTGAGGATACATTCAAAACTTCAAGAAGAAGAGTTTTTTTTGGCCAAAGCGATCCTGGTGTTGATTCATTAGGGCTAGATATCCTTGATCTTATCATTCTAGGCAGCATTAACTACTATAAAAGATTAACTGTCAACCCACAATAATATCATCTTCACCATATCCTATAATTTTTCTTGGTTATTTTTTACTTCATCTTCAAGAAGATTAACTGTCAACCCTAACTTTACTAAATAGTTTTGCAGTGAAACATTGTTTGCATTCACTTCTAGCAGATGATATTTAAACATGATATCAGCTTATCACCAAATTAACGCACCGAACAAACATTCTCTAGTCACACAGCTTCATTAATTCAAAAACAGCAGGACACTGCAAGAGGGAACACTGCGGATGTGGCTCATGCATTTGCTCATGTTCCTTGAAAATTCTTAATTATTGCAAGATGATGGCAGCGATCAAGAAAAAGAGTCACAACATGTGGGTTGACTTTTTTCTCAACCAGTTCTCCAATATAGCCATCGCATGCCTCATTAGTGGGAGTGTCAAAGAAATTAGAGAAGCTCAAGTTCTTTATTTCTTGTGTCTCAAAGTTGTCGCAATTATCACAATTAATATGTGTGAAGACATTTACCAGGATACCAACCAATTGATGTCCCCATTTCACTGTCAACCTCTCCACAAATCACCCAGCTCAACTCGTTGTTCTTGAAATATGGATTAGGCTTAAAGATAAATGTAAGCTTTAAACCCCCAGAATCAAATCTATCCCACTTGTATCAGTTAGATATCTGAGGGCCTTTGCGTCATGTGTCGTTATCTGCTCATCTATTCCAGTATCAGAGTTCATCATTGCTTGATACCAGAAATTTGGGATCCATATTTCTGCCCTTTGCATAACCAGTTCGTCACTATTAACACCACCCGCAACTATTTCATATCTCTTTGCAAATAGGGGTTCAACGAATGAATAGTACTTGGTTTTAGCAGGGTTGATTTCCACACATTTTTGCTCAACCTCATCATGGTATTTGGCTTCAATAGACTAGATTTCATCCATCATTTATTTCTCCATCTTATCATGATCTTCCTGAAGAGCAATTAACTGTTGGATGCGGTCACGGACCATATCAGACTCTTAATTTTCATTAATAGACTCCACATCCATGTTTAAATTCCCTAACTCCTTAGTAACTCTTACGGTATGCCTACATACAGTCGGCTCAACCATTATTTTTTGCCTCTACTGAATGTTCATTGGATCTTCTCTGTCACGTTCCCTCTTGATCAACAAAGCTCTAAAGCACATCGTTCTTATTACCACTCACTTCAATATCCTTTTATTTATTCATATTTTTTATGGAAAATTATAAGAATTTATCTAGTGTAGTAAAATAGTAGATTTGTATTCGTGACATGCTTGTATCGTCCTCTTGTCGTGTCGCGTGCTGTTAAAATTAAATTTAGTCCACGATCCACTCACGTGTTTAGCACATATTGTGTCATGCCATTATAGGGCCACGTGTTGAATGGTTCCATGTTTGGTATGTATTGAACTTGATACTACTGTTTTCTTTTTATTTCAAAACATGTTATGCTTTGTCTGAATTATGATTTCTGTATTTTTTCTTGTGTTCGAGAAAAGGGAGTGGGAGAACTCACAATTAAATTATGAACACCATGTATAAATGGCTCATATAGCACTAGTGAGGTGCATGTCCTTGATTGTATGAGATTGGGTGAGAAATATATTTAAGTTTCAGTTTATCCACGACATCAAAAGTTTATGAAATCTCATCAGTTGTCTAAAATTTCTCCTGGGCAACGTTATGGCTTAAATTCATGGAGGTTTTGTAATGGAAAATGCTCAACAATTTGGTAAAAAGCTTTCATGATCATCAGATTTCTTCAGGTTTTTACGACATGCGAATATTATCAACTTGGAAGAGATAATTCCAAAAGTGGCAAGTAAAAATAACCCACTTTATGATTTTTACTCATGTACCGTGGAATAGATGGGAATTCTTATTATTTAGTCCATCTATCCTGATAGACTACATAATGTTGGGATTTTAAACCTATAACGGTTGACATATAAATGTATTTAAGAAAAAAACTTATACTTTTAACAATGAGTATAGTTTTGATATGGAAGAGAGATCGATTCATCACTGATAAATATTTAAAATAACAAGCTTGATTTTTTTTTTTTTGTTAAGATGAAATTATAGTGTTTAATTTATGTTATAAACCTAGTAATTGTGTAAATATTTTTCACTATGATCAAATTCATATATTTTATGAGAAATTATTAGGATGACCTATGAGGAAAAATAAGAGTTGACTTCTTTTCATGCTTATGTCATGCTTGTGTCGTGCTAACAAAAATGATATTCAGTACACAGGCAGCCCATGCATGTGCTATATGCTAGTTGTGTTGTGTTGTGCTAATGTCGTCGTGCAATTACAAGATTCCCTGAGTTTTCTTGCATCAAGCTATGCAACCAAAAAATTTTGGTTGAGAATTACATTAATGACTTTTAAAAGAAAAATAAAAATCTTGGTGTTGATTCATTTGGGCTAGATAGCCTTAATCTTATCATAGGCATCATTAAATTATGTATTCATCAGGGCTCCCAAACTACCCAATTTCTTCAATGATATCATCTTCACCATGTCCTACATTCGTTT
>JAAGWI010036140.1:0-11622 GCA_012274505.1 Galium porrigens var. tenue
AGAACAATTTTTAGTTGAAAACCTAATTGCAAAATAGTGTTCGGTTAGCCGTTTAACCACTGATTTTGAAAATAAATTAATAACCGTAATTAGTTGCTCAGTTTTCAAAATTAGAATCCATTCTCAAACCGTTCGGTTCGGTTTTAACCAAAATTCTGTTCGGTTTCCAAAATTCTGTTCGGAGTATTCAGGGCTATATGTAAAATATTACAGCGAACGACGTCGTCACATAGATAGGTTAGGGGGAAGGAGGAGTAACTGAACTGTAAGTAAAGTCGGGCAATAGTCAAAGACAGTGAAAACACTCTTAAAAACACTGCATAGAAACCCGGAAGAGCAAGAAGAAAGCGGAGAGATGGGAGGAGAAGAAGATCCACAGAAACTGAGGAGAATCGCCGCGGCGGCGTATGACTACGGCAACGATTCCCGATGGGCGGATTACTGGTCCAACGTCCTCATCCCTCCGAACATGGCCTCCCGCCCGGACGTCGTCGATCACTTCAAGCGCAAGTTCTATCAGCGTTACATCGTAATTTAACCCTTCCTTCACCTTGTTTCATGTTGCTTAGTTTCACGAAATTCAGCTTGAATTCGTCTCTTTGAGTGTGAGCAATTGGATCGGAAAAGTTTGGTAGGATCCAGATTATTTAGGGTTTGGTTAACCTTGTTAAAATTATTGAATGATCACTTATGCAATTGTTTAGCTATGAAATAAGAAATTATAGTCGTGTTCTTCATTTTTAAAATGTATTTCCAGTTTTGTTGCTTTAACCTATGATGCCTGTTTGAGTAGTGAATAGAGTGTTCTTAATCAAGGGGGGCATTAATAGTTAAGTATGTTAATATTCACGGTATTTCTGTAATTTGGGGTTTTTGGAAATTCAATAATCTTCAATTATGATCTTATGAAAAATGCCCTGTCATGAGGTTTTGGCGCAGTTTTACTTCTTTTGTGTTGTGGTCTCTTATCCCTTTTTAGTAATGTTGTCGTTAACATACTTTACTTTACAGGATCCTGAGCTTGTTGTTGAGCCAATGTCTACTAGCAGTTCCTCTCAATCAGCAAGGCCAGCTGGAACTCAAGCATACACATCGTCATCTTCAACCTCAAATACCCAGCCACGAGCACGCAGTGCAGGTGTTTACCTTTCTAATAAAAAAATTCTTTGGGTGGCAACCTTGTTCTTCTTTTCTTCCTAGAGTACACTATTAGTTCAATCTTGTTTTGACTGAAATCTCTAATATTGGTATGGGTAGGGTCAACACCGAGAACATCAGGGTCAGCTAATGCGCCACCTCCAAGTACCGCTACTGGCACTGCTACTGGCCCTATGCGATGGGATCATCATACCATACAATTTTCAGTGAATGCTTGGGTATGCTTCTTGCTAGAAACTGCAGTGTTGTTATGAGCTTAATTGTGCCATAGATCCATGTTTGAACTTCATATTTTCTCTTGACAGGTTTTGGTTGTGGGAGTTCTTGCTATCCTTCCACTTATACCTAGAGATCTTTCCATTAGAGCGTTTCGGCTAGCTTTTATGGGAACTGCATGTGCTTCGATATATTCTCTATATTCAGTATATGGGGTAACTTTCTAGTTTCTAGTTTATCACACTTTTTCTCTTTTATCCCAGCATTGCTAATTCATCAACTCTGCCACTCTCACTTCACTTAGAAACCAACTGGATGGAATCTGCAAGCTATCCAAATGTGGTTTCAGTCAGTATTTGTCACCAAGGATTTTGTTTCCTTCATTTACTGCTTGACTTTTGGCACCTCAAATCTTTACCTGAAATGTAAGTCATATTTGGTGCTTCATTTTGCTCGTTGGATTTTTATAAATAAATTTCTTAGTTCCCATTTAATAAAATTGATGTTGCACCATTTCCCTTACATGCCTGGTTGTTGCAGTTGCTTTGATTCCTGTGCTATGTCGGGCACTTGAACATGTTGCCAAGTTCCTGAGGCGAAACTTTAATAGATCAAACCTGTACAGGTATATGAATCTTTTTATAAGATCCGTATTGCTACAAATACTTTACAAAATGGGACCTATGTGTTTAAAAGTGGTTCTACCCCTTTTGATAATCTACTTTTAACAAAATTTGGAACTTACAACAATGATTTTTGTCTTTTCATAACATTCCTTTGTGCAATATTTGCAGGAAGTACTTGGAAGATGCTTGTGTTTGGGTTGAGTCCAACACAACTACCCTTAGTATCTTGTCCTCGCAGGCTGAGATTGGAAATGGGTTCCTCCTTATTATATCTCTTCTCTCGTGAGTATCTAACCTTTTGTTTTTCACATGTTCTTCTGGGACACCCTTCAATTTTGCTTTGCACTGTTATTATTTTCTCTGATAAATGTAATTTGATGTCGCAGGTGGCAGCGAAATATTATACAAGCATTTATGTACTGGCAGGTTAGTTGTATACTTTTTGATTGCTCATTTATATTGCATCAATATACAAGCATGTTCCATCACTCATTTACTTTGTTGAGCAAAATATTGGTATCTAGTTATAAAGTTCATGTCAGAACCTCTCTCTCTCTCTCTCAATACGAATCTGATTTGTATCCATATATTTAGGTGTCACCTTTTGGTTTATTATGATCTGGATAATGAGATATCATTGCACTCTCTCTTGTAGCTTTTGAAGCTTATGTATCATGCTCCGGCAACTGCAAATTACCACCAAAGTGCATGGGCTAATATTGGGAGCACTGTTAATCCGCTTATCCATCGATATGCTCCGTTCTTGAACACTCCTATTGCCGCCATTCAGAGGTGGTGGTTTAGGTAGATGCATGAAACGAAGAAAAGGAAACCAGATAATAATTCAGGATGAACACTCCTATCTGTTTTATCTGGGATGGCAGCGGCTAGATGTTCTAATGTGTCAGACTAATTTCCTAATACATGCATAGGAGCTGAGTAAAATGTAAACTGAGGAATATTAAACAAATTTTTTGGTTACAAGCATGTAATGTCACTTTATGTTCATGCATACTCATCATCATGGAGTGTTCTGGCATATTTTTGCACTTGGCATTGATAGGAACTGCCAAAGTTTCCGATTTTTTACTAACTGATGAGTTTTATTTGCTGTATTTACCACATTTTGAGATGAGTTTATCAGTAATTGAACCAGTGTGTATAAAGCGCAACTGAAACTGCAAATGGCATATTATTAAGTGATTATTATCTTCCACACGGTTGTTTGGCCATGAAAGTGGGCGATGGTGATCTTGCTCAAACAAAATGCAGCAAGTGGCGTATGTTAAAGCTACGGAGACGTACTCCTTGAGCTTTACTAGAAAGCAATTTGCCACCAGACGCTTATGTTAGTCTGTTAATATGTGGTCAGCAATGCTTAGAATAAGCCAAGTAAAGCGGCTCTGAGTCTTTGACCTTTCTAGGCTTCTCCAGCAAGAGCGAGGTGTTTCTACACAACTACCACGTCATTTCTCTAACTTTGTCAAACTTGTGTAAATCTATAAAGAAAATTGAATGAAATCTTACAAATGCAAGATGAAAATGGTTTAACATTTCATATGTCTAGAATGGTCCATTGTTAGTGAAACGGATTAAAAGAAAAAGTGGAAACAAAATGAGTTATGAACATTTTCTTCTATTACCTTGCAGTTCAGTTCTGTTTGGTAAAAATATGATTTCACAGAAATTTTTAATCTAATTTTATTTTAACGCAAATTATATGGCACACTATAGTGATAAATGTGCATTGTTAAAATTTAGTTGTGCAATATGTATTATATGTGTATTCTCTAAATTAGTATTGTATTTTACGATGCACAAACACAAAAAATAAAATACACTTTATGATCAAGTAAAATGCACAAATTATTCTGGGTGAACGTATACTGGGATACCATATAGTAATTGTTATTTTAATGTTTTTAACACATTTATTTTACTCTTATTAAATTAAATTATTATTCGCTCCAAAATAATCTCGGAAAAAACAATGCCCTACACGAGAGATGCAAAACCAACAACTAACAAGAATGTGAAAACAAATCACAAATTTTACCCGCTTCACCAATCACCACACGTTGCATAATTAGCGCGGAATGACTAGCTTTTGATTGCTCCACTGTAAATTTGTGATTAGTAATTTTAGATGAAAATGTCCACCACCACCTAGAAAACCGCGAGCACCCATTAGGTGGCTCAATCCGGATTCCCGACACAATATGCAGAGAGCATGATGGGACATATGCATGCTGTGCGTAAGCTCTGATTAGATTCCCTTGCGCCGTGTGAAAACTCTGTGGAATATTAAGCACCTTCTTCACCACCACCGCCAACTGGCCAATCATTGCTCTTTTGCCCGTGCACGCAACGCAACTATATAGCCTAGATCCGCACACAAACATCGCCGTTGAATTCTACTATTAATAGGAGGACGGGGATTTCCGGGATGAATCCTCAATTGAGCCGCTCTTCCGATGACATTTCCGGCCTTCCGCTTCCCGGTGATAGTCATAAGAAGGATTTAGCTCAGAAGCAGCACCACCACCAGCCGCGGCGGCGACCGGCTAAGAGAGGTAGGCCGGCGCCAGTTCGCCAGCAGTCTTTCGGCCGCGAAATGTGCCACGCTGCAGCGGAGACTTATCTTCTCACCAGGCTCAGTTTCAAGCTTCTCAGCTACCTCGGGTAATTATATGTATTTAGAGCTATAAGAATTCAGTATATACCCAACTTAATTAGGTTCTCGCAGTTGTTTGGAATTTAAATTAGTATTACTATCTTGTTTCATAATTAGATTCTGGATTTCAAATTGAATTAGTCCTTTTATATTGATTATGATACAAGTTTTTAGTATGATAAATGAGATTATAATAATGGAGCGCAGAGAGTGTAGTCGTTCTTTTGCACATATTTCTAAGTTGTACATTTTGTTCAGGGTAGGTTACCGATGGATCACCAAGCTTCTTGCGCTCGTGCTTTATGCTATGTTACTCATGCCAGGCTTTCTCCAAGGTACGGGCAATGAGCTACATTAGATATTATTTTGATACTAGTATACATTCTCTTTTTGTTTAATTAGCTCAGCCATAGTTTTTAACAAGTTAAAATTTGGATGAGCATGTTAGTGTTAACCTGATTGGTGAAAGTGAAACTGCACTCGAATAATTTATCTTCACTTTTTAATCCTTTTTTTGGAAGTATAGTATCCAATAAATGATTTGAAACACCCCTGATATATGGTTCCATTATCGATCAGTAGTTATTTTATTCCCCATTGCTCTCATACCAAGTGTTTGTTGATATGTTATGAAACATTACTTTATCTGTCTACATTTGGCAGTTGCTTTTTGTTATTACTTTTCAAGCAAGGTGCGTAGAAGCGTTGTTTATGGAGATCAACCAAGAAACAGGTAATTTTTGGATCTCTATGTGTATATGTTATTATTCATATGTCTGAATACTACATTTGGCAGGTTGGATCTGTATTTACCGTCAGACCTGGATAGTCCAAAGCCAGTTCTGATATTTGTAACTGGTGGAGCCTGGATTATTGGGTTTGTGAATCTGCGAATTTTTTTTTCTCTTTATCTATTCATTTGGCTTTCGCTAGTGTTATATGTGTCCGAGTTTTGTTCTCTAAGTAAAGGTCTGAGCATAGAATAATATTGCACCTCCATCTAGACTTGTGAGTAAGTCCCATCTCTATGAATATGTGGAGTAGGAATTGGTCTGCACTATTTTATATTGAGACACTGGATTAGCTGATCTTACGTACTTCCCTTTGTTCCACATAAAGAATCATGTGAAATAAATATTCCTAGAGTATACTCGTACACTTTTGTATTAGAAGAAATTTCACTGAATTTCTCTATCGTTTTTACTTTATAGGCCTTACGGAAGCAATCTGCCCACTTCAATTCTTGATTATTTTAATTTTGTCATGCTTTTGATATCACAGATACAAAGCCTGGGGCTCTTTTTTGGGACTACAATTAGCAGACAGAGGCATCATAGTGGCATGTCTGGATTATAGGTAAATTGGCTAGGTTGAATCTCGATTATATTGTACCATTAAGCCTCATAGCCCATTGTTATTTGCACTATTATGGAAAAGCGCATATAATTTCAATGTATCTGAAAGTGTTGATGATTACTCATCACCTGAACAATACTCCACAATTTCAATATATTGAGTTATTCTTTCTTCTTTGTGATTGGATCATTACTTTGTGAATCTGTCCTCAGATTTTTAGATCCAGTTCTTCAAATGACAAACAATTACTCAGATAATCCTCCATTTATCTCTCCCTGTCTACAGAAATTTTCCTCAGGGAACAATAAGTGATATGGTTAAAGATGTTTCTCAAGGCATATCATATGTTTGCAACACTATCGATGATTATGGAGGTGATCCAAACAGGTTAATATTTATCAGCTAAGAAAATTCTTCTGCTTCTTTGAGGCGTGTATACTTTTCCTTTGATGCTATTACTATTATATAAGCTCTAGTACATGTTAGTCTAGTTGTCAATACTTCTTTCTCTCTTCACTTCTTATGTTCAAATTTCCTTTTCAGAATTTATCTGATGGGCCAATCAGCTGGTGCTCACATTTCATGCTGTGCTTTGGTTGAGCAGGCAATTAAGGAGTCAAGGGGAGAGAGTGCATCTTGGTGCATCTCCCAGTTAAAAGGTTATTTTGGCTTATCAGGGGGGTAAGCATAACTGATATAATCTTGTTCCGTTTGCAAATTTTTGCTCAGATAGGTCGAATTGTCTTAATTTAGATATACTGCCATTTTTTGTACCTGAAGATTTATGGTTTCCACTCTCATGGTGTTGAATAATTTTTTATAGGTACAATTTGACCAAATTAGTTGATCATTTCCATGCCCGGGGATTGTACAAATCCATATTTCTGAGGTTCGCATACTTGGATGCCTTATAGAGGCTAACACAATGCTTAGAGTTTTGATTTACAACTCTATTTACCTGAGAGTCGCTCTTCTGTAGAGCTAACTAATGCAGTCTTCCTTTGCAGTATAATGGAAGGGGAGGAATCCTTAAAAAGGTTTTCACCTGAAATTCTTGTACAGGGATTGAGCTCAAAAACTGGTGCATCTTTACTGCCTCCAATCATTCTCTTCCATGGCACTTTGGATAGTTCCATACCTGCAGATGCCAGGTCTGATACCTTTTCAGTACTCGCCCTTCAGTTTTTCAGGTGATATCTTTCAGAGTTTGTACGAAATTCCACTAACTTGCTTGGATTTGCAGTAAAACATTCGAGGATGCTCTCAAGAGAGTTGGGGCCCGCGTTGAGTTGCTTTTATATGAAGGAAAAACCCATACTGATTTGTTTCTTCAAGTAAGTGATGTTTGAGAGGCAACTCATCTTAGCACCAGTTAAGGATTTACTAGAAATGGAAGCTTATTCTGTTGTTTCTTTGATGTAGGACCCACTGAGAGGTGGTAGGGATGAATTGTTCGAGTACGTGGTCAGAATCATACATTCCAACGACAAAGAAGCTCTTGCCAAGGATGCGGTTGCTCCTTTAAGGCGGCGGCTCGTTCCAGAAATATTGTTGCAACTGGCACATAGAGTTAGCCCTTTCTAGCCTTGCACATTTTCTGTTCTAGTCTAGAAGCCATTTTCCTCCTTGGGTGGACTATTGCTGCCTATTTCAGGCCTTAGGATTAGGAAGTAGACCGTTTAATAAGTTTCATCTGTAAATCTGCCCGTTTACTGATTAGTTATAAATTGTCAAAGATATTATGAACTTGCATGAGTTGCATCATATTCTGATACCGTTTTTTTCTTTCTGCTATGTTGCTTCACTCGCTCGTGTGCTGAATTTGATTGTTTTGAGGTTGTACACGGGTGATATTTTTACCATTTTTATAGGAATGAAGGAATAGATTATATCCTCTGGTTCTCAATAAGTAACGGGTTCAAAACTTTGAATCCAGTGGCCCAAAGAATAAAAAACCATCAAGTGAAAAATAAACAAAATCAAAAAAATCTGTTAGTATTTTTTCTAGATGAGCCAAACACGGTCTTAGATCTTAACTGGCAGTTTCTTCCCGCCACAAACTCAGCGGTTACCCTTTTACTACATTAAAAAAACTGTCATAATTAGTAGAATTACCTTCTGTTTCTATTTATTTGAAGCTTGAACAATGGCGTTGCGAATTCATACTCAAGCAATTGTGATACTGTTCCTCTTGATAAGATCTGCAGCGTACTCCCAGTTCTCGCAATTTCCCGCCAACCGACACTCATTTCCAGGTTAATCTCTTTTCCTAATTTTCTCTTACAGTATATGGCCTTTACAGTATTTGCAATTCGCCGATTTTATGTAATTTGAGGAAATTCTGAACTAATCTCGGAATCCTGAATGCTGTCTTTGGCTTCAGCACAGGATCCCTCGAAGAAACTGGCTAGTCGACTTGCAAAACCCTTGATTGGAGATGATGGACGAGTTTATATATGTTCAGAAAAGAATTTCTTCGCTTTTGAAAACAATGGCACCATAGCTTGGACCATAAACCTCAACTACACATGCAGTATAGACATAGCTCCAGTTCACGGCGGTTCGAGAAAGGCACGCAACCTTGGACCTTCTGTCTAATGCTGTCTATCAAATCTCATAATATTGATTTCTACAAGGTTATTTTGTTGGCAGATATATCTGGTTGCAGAAAACCGTGTTCTGAAGGTCAATCCTGCAAACGTTAAAACTCCCGATTCTGCAGTCCAAGAGTTCTTCGGCCATGAATCAGGACAAATAGTTGGTCTGGCAGTTAGCGTTTCAAGTTCATGTGTCATCATTAATGTTCAAAACAGGGGACTCTTTGCATACAGGCTGCACGGCCAAATGCTGTGGAGTGCTGGCCCTGTAATATATCAGCACGGATATCGTCAAGGCTGTAAGAAGAACGTTACCGAGTGTTTCTTCACATCTCCTCCCGTGATCGATCACTGTGAGGGTAGTATATATGTAAGAATTCATCATTTTTGATTGATTTATAAAACTGCTATTTGTTAATTTCTTACATCATTTTTGATTGATTTATAAAACTGCTATTTGTTAATAGTTTGTATGATATGATTCTTCATGTTCTTGAAGATCTCAAATAACCAGGGGGAGTTGTATTCGTTGTCAGTTCGAAGCCATCATTTCAAGTGGATCCGGGATTTCGGTTCATTTGATGCCAGAGTTAAAGTTACTGCTGCAAACAATGGACTGTTGTATGTTACTGTCCCTGCAAGGGCCGTTGTTTTAGCATTAGATGTTTTTACCGGAAATACTCTCTGGCAGGGAAGCATTGGTCCCTTGAGCACAGAAGATTATGCACCAGCTGTTGACTCCAATGGTAAACAAAACAGTATACATGATGCATTTGATGATCCTATCATTATTTTTTTTTGACGTATGTTTTTCAAATGCATCAGGATGGATATCGCTAGGATGTCTCGATGGCATCCTGTACTCATTTTCGCCTACAGGATCTCTCAAGAAATTCCCTGATTCAGTTAATCCAGACTTTGTTATCCAAATTAGTCCTGTTCTAGATTGTTCAGGATATGGAGTATATATGTCACAGACAGAAATGGAAGGAAAAGTTGTCCGTGAAATCGCAGATTATAAGTACATATCAGCACTGAAGCCAAAAAGGATCATTTTTACAATGCTCGTTCCAGCTACCGGGATTACTTACTGGTCCGAAACCCACCCTCCAGGTGCATTATTCTCATTGTTTTGATCTCAGAAACAATATGCAATACTTGGTCAAATAGGTTCATTTTTGTTGCTCCTTGATGCCCTTTTATAGGTCAATTTTCGAAGAATCTTTCTCTGAGTGATCTTCAGCAATTCAAACTCGACGAGAGCACCCTTCTAGCCTTCATGGCTGCTTCAAGTGAGTTGTAAATTTTAATCTATAGCTTATTTTCACAGTAATTGTATCATTTGCACATTGCACTAAGTGGCCTCCTCTCTTTAAATGCAGGTGTTGGAAATCCATTAGCATGCCGGACTACACGTATGATCTTCATCTACTACTGAACAAATTAAAGTTTTTTGGCACTGTTTTTATCCTCCCTTTCTTAATGCAGGTCAGAAATATGCCTCCAGCTGCTCACAAACTGGTGCCAAGACTGTTAGCATATATACTGGCAATGAAAAAACAATCACACTATTTCTGTTGCTCGAGACTGTGATAATGATTGTACTAGCCACTCTCGTACGATTCTGCTGCACATTTTGGAAGAAAAAGAAGCTTCATAGCCAAGGCCTGGGGAAATTTCTGGAGAAAAGAGTAAGTTTAATCTCTCTCTCCATAGATTGATTAATATCATGCATTTTCCATTTAACATTTCTTGTACAATGCAGCATTCCCTTAGGCTCCAGAAGAAAGCGTTGGACAGGAACATAACAGAACTACAGGAGGAAGGTGCAGCCGATGAAGCGCTGGTGAAACTGAGCGCGATGGTCAAGGAAAGAGAGAGCATCCAAGGGAAGCTCAGCACAACATACAGTTTAGGAAGAGATAGAGGTGGCTTAAGCTTGCAGTCAAAATCAACCCTCCCATTATATGATGGGAAAAGCAGGAGCTATTCTTTTCAAGGCGCGAGAAATGAGAGCATGGCTTTCTTCCATACAGACAGTAGTTCCGAGACCTCTTCAGATGGCGAGGGCGGTAATGGTAGCGAATATGGAACTGATAATGAGGAACCAAATGTGGAGGGAAAGGGAAAGGCACCTATGGAGGATGCTCATAGTTCTATAGCTCCATCACCAGCCTCGGGTTCAAGTTCTAGAAGATTTGCTAATCCATTGTTTATAGAGAATTTGTCCATCAATGAAATAGAAGAAGAAGAAGATAGAAATATTGGAAGCACGAGCATGAGGAGGAGGAGAGCCTTGTCTGAATCCAGCTAACAGAAAGTGGAACATTTTCTCTCTGCTAGACAGCTATAGTGTACTGTACTCCGTACAATTCATCAACTAAGTAGATTTAATTTATTCGGTTTAGTTCAGACGAAAAGAACATCATCTTATGTGCACTTTTATAAGTAGCTATTATTATTATTTTTGCAATATTATGTTACACTCTCTTTCGCAATGTGTAATTTCTTGACTATGCAAAATAACTTAAGTGGAATACACATGCCAAGTTCATGTGTAAGATCCATAGACTTTTTCGTAAGAGGTTTCTCATTAATTACTTCATTCGATTCTATTATTATGGCTGCAACCATCACTTTTCATGTTTCTATATTATTGGCAAAATAGCTGCAAAATGACTCTATTACCATTTTATTTATACAAAATTACAACACATAATCACAAAGGAGAGAAGTTCATCTTCTCAATTATTGTGTAAAGAGAGGGTGACTGCTATAATAATGAAAACGTATGAAGTAAATAACATATGAATAACATTTGCATGAATTGTCCTTTATGGTAGCTTACTAGTGGAATGCAGGTCTCATTAAAGACTTCGCACGAGTTTTTCAGTTGTTGAAACTTGATTTTAAATGATTTTTGTTAAAGTGATTACACATATTACATTGTAGATGCCCTAATAATTAAAGATAATTAAAAAGTTGGGGAATTGGG
>JAAGWI010036212.1:0-53971 GCA_012274505.1 Galium porrigens var. tenue
AGGTCGACGGCGCGCTCGCCAACATAGCCGAGGATGTGAGCGGGGTGCACACGCTGCTCAATCAGATGGCCGAGGACAATCAGGCCCAGTCCACGGCGATCGGGGAGATCAGCACCGCGATCGGGGTGATGGATCAGTCGACCCAGCAGAACGCCGCGATGGTCGAGGAGGCGTCGGCGGCGGCGCGCAACCTTACCGTGGAGGTCGCTACGCTCGCCGAACAGGCGGGGCGCTTCCAGGTGACGGGCGCCGGCAAGCCGCTGTCCTATCCGGCGCCCGGGCTGGCGGCCTCGTCGCATCGCGAGCGCAGAGCGCATATGCTGAACTGAGCTGCTGCTCCCCGGCGAGGCCGGGGCCCGGATCTCCGTGTCGCGCTGCCTGGATCCTGGGCCTTGGTCTTCGCCGAAGAGTTGCCATGCCGGGGATGCGCATCATCGCGCCAGGAACCAAATAGGTTCTAGATACGATTGAAGCCCGAGGCCGGAATCGAACCGGCTCGTCGCGGGTTTGCAATCCGCTGCGTTCCCATTTCGCCACTCGGACCTGCCGATATCCCTGGTGTGACCGGAGGGAGTTGCGCCCGTCTAGCATCGGTTCCACACACCGACCGCGCACTGCATTGCGTTCGGCCACCACAGGGAAGCTCAGAAAAGCGTTGATTTTCGGGAGTCTGGTCAGGGCGACGGGATTTGAACCCGCTACGTCCCGGTTTCAGGCCGGACGCTTTGACTCTCTTGGGCTACACCCTGAGAACGGGCGCAGCAACGCGGTCCGTCAATGTCGACAGGTGCCGGGTCGCGCTCGCGAAGGGAGAGTGATCGCAGTCATGATGGCGCATCCATCGCATGATTCCTGCGAAACCGCAAGCCTATTTGGATAGGGATGCGAGAAAGCGCCCGTCATCCGGGTCCTGTGCCGGGATCCACTGCGCGGCAGGCCATATGTTCGACATGCGCGGCAAGGCGTCCCCCGGGGTAAGTCCGGGATGGCGATGGCGGAAACTGGAAGCGAAGGGCGCGGCTTACGCCACTGCCTCGAGCAGTCCTTCGAACAGGCGACGGCCATCGGTGCCGCCATGCGCGGCTTCGATGCGGCGCTCGGGGTGCGGCATCATGCCCAGCACGTTGCCGGCCTTGTTGAGCACGCCGGCGATGTTGCGGGCCGAGCCGTTGATGTCGGCGGCGTAGCGGAAGGCCACGCGGCCTTCGCCTTCGATCCGGTCGAGTGTCTCGGCATCGGCGAAATAATTGCCGTCATGATGCGCCACGGGAATCGTGATCGCTTCACCGGAGCGATAGGCCGAAGTGAAGATCGACTGCGAATTGTCCACCGTCAGCGGCACGTCGCGGCAAACGAAGTTGAGGCTCGCGTTGCGCATCAGCGCGCCGGGCAGCAGCCCGGTTTCAGTGAGCACCTGGAAGCCGTTGCAGATGCCGATCACCGGCATGCCCTTGTCGGCAGCCGCGACCACTGCCTGCACCACCGGCGAGCGCGCCGCGATCGCGCCGCAGCGCAGATAATCGCCATAGGAGAAGCCGCCGGGCAGGGCGATCAGGCCGAGGCCGGCGGGCAACTCGCTCTCGCCATGCCACACCATTTCGGGCTTCACGCCTGTCACCGCCTCCAGCGCGACTGCGATGTCGCGATCGCAGTTGGAGCCCGGAAAGACGATGACTGCGGTCTTCACAGCTTTTCCACCCGGTAGTTTTCGATGACGGTGTTGGCGAACAGCTTGCGGCACATCTCGTCCACGGCCTCGTCACTGGTCGAGTCCGCGAGCTCGAGCTCGAAGATCTTGCCGGCGCGGACGTCCTCGACGCCCTCGAAGCCGAGGCCGGCCAAAGCGTGCTGGATGGCCTTGCCCTGGGGATCGAGCACGCCGTTCTTCAAGGTGACGATGATGCGGAGCTTCATGCGCAGGGCCTATGGCCTCCCGCGCGCCGTGCTGCAAGGCCGGAGTTCGGGCAATGGCCGATCGATCGCGGCAATGCTATCCTCGGTAATGCCGACGGGACGACGTATCGCCCTATTGCTGGCCGCGATGCTGGCCATGGCTGCCTATTGGGCGACGCTGGGCCTCCACGTCCTAGCGCTACGCTACTGCCACGGCTCTCGCGAGCGCTGCGCGCGGGGCCTGGCCGAGCGCATGGCCGCCGCCGACGAGGCACTGGCGATCGGCTCCGCCCTGTTCGTGCTTCTCGTTGCGAGCGCGGCAATCCTCACGCTATGGCGTGCGCGGCGCCGCAGGCGGTAGCCGGGGCTTACTTGCCCCGGCGCTTCCGGTGACTCTCGAGGTCGAGCACGGCCGAATCCGCATCGCCTTCAGGGAGCAGGCCCAGCCGGCGCGCAACTTCCTGATAGGCTTCGACTTCGCCGCCCAGGTCGCGGCGGAAGCGATCCTTGTCGAGCTTCTCGCCGGTGGCGATGTCCCACAGACGGCAGCCGTCCGGGCTGATCTCGTCGGCCAGGATGATGCGGCTATAGTCGTTGTCCCAGATCCGTCCGAACTCGAGCTTGAAGTCGACCAGGCGGATGCCGATTCCGGCGAACAGGCCCGAGAGGAAGTCGTTCACGCGAATGGCCATGTCGGCCATGTCGTGCAGCTCTTCCTGGCTCGCCCAGCCGAAGCACAGGATGTGCTCGTCGGTGACCATCGGGTCGCCGAGCGCGTCGTCCTTGTAATAATATTCGATGATCGTGCGGGGCAGCGGCGTGCCTTCCTCGATCCCGAGCTTTTTCGAGAGCGAGCCGGCGACGACGTTGCGCACCACCACTTCGATCGGCACAATCTCGACCTGGCGGATCAGCTGCTCGCGCATGTTGAGGCGGCGGATGAAGTGCATCGTGAAGCCGATGCCGGCGAGCAGCGTGAAGACATGCTCGGAAATCCGGTTGTTGAGCACGCCCTTGCCGTTGATCGTGCCCTTTTTCTGGGCGTTGAAGGCCGTCGCGTCATCCTTGAAATACTGGATCAGCGTGCCGGGCTCCGGACCCTCGTAGAGGATCTTAGCCTTGCCTTCGTAGATCTGCCGGCGGCGTGCCATCGGGTGCTCGTTCCCCTGGAAAGTCATTGCCCCGGCGGCGCGGGGAATCCGCTGGCCTGCCGGGGCGAGAGGTGGCCTATACCCAAAGGGGGAGGGGGGTGCAATCATGCATCCTCGCCCATGGGTGCCAATCCGGCATTTCGCCACTTGCGGATGGCGGGGCGGGCGAGCCAGCCGAGAAGTGCCGCGATCACCAGCCACGGGGCGAGGAAGATGATCAGCAGGAGCAGCGTCCGCGCGGCGGCGGCGATCATCGCGCCGGATTGCGCCACCGCGTCGCCCAGCTGCGCGAAGAGGCCCTGGCGGGTCGGCGCCGCCACGGGGGCGGTGACTGGCGTATAGGCAATGGTGAAATCGGAATAAGTGACGCGGCCCTGGAGCTGGCCCATCCAGCCCTTGGCCCGGTCGAGCTCCTCCTGCGCCTGCGCGACGCTGCGCTCCGCTTCGACGAGCTCGCTCACCCGTCCCTGGCGCCCGCGCAGCATCTCGGTGAGGCGGGCGACCAGTATCTCGCGCTGGCGGATGCGCGCGCTGGTGTCGACCAGGTCCTTGGAGACGTCCTCGGCCAGGATTTGCGTATCGACCGCGCGCCCGCCGGCCTGGCCGACCAGTCGGGTGAAGTCCGCCGACACCGCCTGCGCCAGATTGCTCGCCACGCGCAGCTTCAAGGCCGCTGTGGATACGCCGTCATCGTCGCTCGCGCGCTGCATCGAGACGAGCTGGCAGCGCGGGCCCAGCCTGTTGCACAGATCGAGATGCGCCTGCTGCGTCCGTGCGATCCTGCCCGCGGGCAAGCGATAGCCGAGCGTGTAGCTATAGGCGAGCTGCGGCACGTTGACCGCGATCGCGGCGGTGGCCGGAATGCCTTCGCCTACGCCTTCTGCCTGCACGGCGGGAAGCGGCGGCGCAATGACCGCCGGAGCGGGCGGCGCTTCCATCGCATAGGTTGCCAGCACTTCCGCCTGCTTGTGGGCGGTTTCGGGTCCCCAATGGAGCAGCAGCGCTGCGCATGCCCCTGCGGCGATCATCGCGGCGAGGCTGCCGCTCCCCAGCAATACCCAGCGATTCGGCTTCGGCATTGGTTCCTCCCGATATTATATATGATATAACATTACACACTCGGGGCAAAAAGCAAGCGGGAAGGCATATGCCGCTCCCGCTTGCTTGCAAGATCAGTGCGTATGCTCTTCCACGTCGTCGCGTGAGAACCAGCGCTGGATGAGATTGCGATTGTCGCCGCGGCCGCGATTCTCCTGGCCGTCATGGCCATTGTCATAGCCGTCGTCGTGGCGCGGCTCGACATCGGGGCCCACGGCGCGGCCATGGATGATCCAGCGCAGGACCAGCACCACCGCCAGCATCAACAGGCACCACGGCCCGACGCTGGCAAGCAACTGGACGAGCTGGGCGACCGAATTCTCGAGCGTCTGGCCGGCGGTGCGGAAATTCGCCTCGGAGGATCCCAGCCCGCTCAGGGCGCTGCTCGATTCATAAGTGAACAGCATCGGCGTGTTGGCCAGTGTCTGCCCCTGGCTCGCTTCCACCTCGGCGATCATCGCCAGCGCGTTCTGCAGGCGGGCGGCCCGGGCCTGCGCGTCCGGCGTGGCGCCGGCGCGTGCGTTCTGAAGCTGGTCCTGCAACCGCTTCACCACGGCGATGCTGCGCGCCGAGGCGGTGGCATCGGCTCCGCTGACCTCGGTATCGGTGAGCACGCCATAGGCAGTCGCCACATTCGCGGTGACGGCATCGCCGAACCGGCGCGCGATCGACGGGTCGATGCGGATGGTGAGTACTGCGCGGGTGTGATTGCCGGTATCGACGCGATATCGCATCGCCAGGATGCGGCACCGCGCCGGCCCCATCCGGTCGCAGGCATCGGCGTTGGACTGGAGCACGCCCTTCACCTTGGCGCCGGGCAGGCGATAGGCGTAGCGATAGTCGAAGCCGGTGCCGGTCGAAGCGAAGGCCTCGGCATTGGCGGTCGAAGAGAATTCGGACCGATCCTTGCCGTCCGCGGCCTGACGATTGGGATCGTCGCATCCCGCGAGCAGCGCAAGCGCCGCCAATGCCCAAACGACTCGCATGGGTTCCTCCCTGTTCCTTGACCAAGGAGTAACCATATTTTGTGACGGGCCCAACACGAATGGATCGCGCGGCGCATCCCTTTTCGGGATCCTGGGCGGCACTATCAGCAATGCTTATGGTTGGCGGGCGGCGTTGCAGGCCGCCCGCCGCTTCGCGGTTCCGAGGGATCAGGCAACGGCGGAGATCCGGACCACGCTGCCACGCCGCGCCAGCGCCAGCCGCCGCGCTTCGGCGATCTGCTGCCGGGCATTTGCCTGGCAGCGCAGCGCTTCGGGCGCCTGAGTCATCTGGCCGGGGCGATCGGCCGGGCAGACCTGTTCGAGAGCCCGGTTGAGGCGCCGGTCGAGCGTCAGGCGATCGGCCGCGCGCGTCAGGTCGAGATCGGCATAGGAGATGCGAATGCTCGCATCGGTCCGCTGCGCCTGGGCGATCACCGGCACGGCGGCCGGCGACAGGATCAGCAGGAGCGGAATCAGGGTCTTCATCATGGCTTGGTTCCTTGGAATGTCGCGCCATGTCCGGCACCCGGTCCATTTGCGCCTTCGGGCGCCGCCGGGCCAACAAATCATTGGCCAATTACCATAAGCTATGCTTGTATATTGCGATGCGCCGCCTTCCTCCGCTCGCCGCCGTCCGCGTGTTCGAAGCCGCTTCCCGGCACGGCAATTTCACGCGCGCGGCGGAGGAACTGGGGATGACCCAGGCGGCGGTCAGCTATCAGATGAAGCTGCTCGAGGAGCGGCTGGGCGCGCCGTTGTTCGCGCGCAGTGGGCGCGGCATTGCGCTCACCGATCTGGGGCGTCGGATCGCGCCGCAGGTGACGGGCGCGTTCGATGCGATGGGCGAGGCCTTTGCCGCAGTCCATTCCGAAACCGAGAGCGTGATCAGCATCACCGCGCCGCGCACCCTGGCCACTAACTGGCTGGCGAGCCGGCTGGGCTCGTTCCAGCTCGCCCGGCCCGATCTCGCGGTGCGCCTGCACGTCGGCGACGAGATGATCGACCTGCTCGCGGGAGAAGCCGATGTGGGCCTGCGCGGCGCGCCGGGGCCGCAGGCGGGCCATGTCTGCCATTTCCTGATGCGGATGCCGATCACGCCGCTTGCCAATCCCGCCTTCCTCGCCGAGCATCCTCCCGTCCGCACGCCGAAGGATCTGATCGAGCTGCCGCGGCTCACCTATCGCGACGATTGGTGGGACTTGTGGTTCGCGGCGGCGCTGGGCGAGGCGCCGGACACCAGCCAGGCGGCGGGCATCCGCTTCGATTCGCAGATTCTCGACGGCAGCGCGGCGATCGCCGGGCACGGCGTCGCGATCCTTAGTCCGCCGATGTGGCAGGTCGCGATCGACGCGGGGCAGCTCGTTCAGCCGCTTCCCCAGGTCGCGCATTACCGAAACGCCTTCTGGCTCATGTATGCCGAGGGCAAGCGCAACCAGCCCAAGATCCGCGCCTTTCGCGACTGGCTGCTGGAGGAGGTCCGCGCTTCGCTCCGCGACGACCCCTGGGGCGCGCTGGTGCCGCCCGAGCGCTGAAATCGGGGGACGGACCGCGCCCGTCCCCCGCATGCCCTCAGAAGCGCACGCCGATGCCGGTCAGCAGCTGGTGGCGGTCGTTCTTGATTTTTCCGACATCTCCATATCGCGTGTAGCGATATTCCGCCTTGGCATAGACGTTCGACGTGAGCTTCTGCTCGAGGCCGGTGCCGAGCCGCAGGCCGTTGGATTTCTTGTCACCATACTCCTTGCCCGCGCTGGAGCGTGCGCCGTAGCTCTGGTCCGCCCAGCCGACCTTGCCGTAGAGCAGCGTGCTCGGGCTGAACGCATAGCCGATGCGTCCGGAGACATCGAGGTCGCGCCCGGCACTCATCGCGTAGGTGTTCGTGTCGCGGGGCGGGAAGGGGCCGATCTTGGTGTTGCCGGTGACCATCCAGCCGATACCGGCCTCGACGCCGATCGTGACGCGCTTTCCGACGGCGACGTCATAGCCGAACGCGCCGCCGGCGCGCATGCCGGTCAGCTCGTTGCCGAAGAAGGCGTCGTCGCCGCTTTGATCCAAGCCGATCGTGGCCTCGACGCGCGGGCCGGCAAAGGCCTGGGCCGGTGCCTGTCCGGTTTCCTGGGCAAAGGCAGTCTGTGCGCCGGCGAGGCAAGTCACGGCGGCGACAATCAGGATTGAGTTACGCATGTCTCGACTTTCGTTCGAATTCCCCTGTACTTCGGAGACGGAGCGGCATCGAATAACCCGCACGGGGTTTCGAAAAAATATCGCATATCTGTTACGAGTATGTGAGATGATCTTGAGGTATTGGGATTTGTGTCTGAATATTGGCAAATATTCGGCGAATATCGGATGGACCGTGGCAGATTTTGGTGCGCAGTCTGGGTAATTGCCGCGATTTTACTAGGAGCGGAAGCGGTGGGAAGCGTTTCGGGCGCCGAGGCAGATCGGGGAGCCCATGTGACGCCTCTGGAAATGTTGCGCATGTTCTGCTTTGGTTCCGGCATGATCCCTCCTTGCGAAAATCGTCATGGTTGAATCTCGCCCCGGTGAATTCACGCGATCGGACCGCCCGGCTTGGCGCTTCGGCTTTGCTGCTGCTATCCGGGTGCGGCAATGAGCCTTGATACCGACATCCAAGACCCCGGCACGCCTTCCGACGTCCCTTTCGACAGCGCGCTTTCCGAACGCTACCTCGTCTATGCGCTCTCCACGATCACTGCGCGCTCGCTGCCCGATGTCCGTGATGGGCTGAAGCCGGTGCATCGCCGCCTGCTCTGGGCGATGCGGCTGCTGCGGCTCGATCCGGCGAGCGGCTACAAGAAATGCGCCCGCGTCGTCGGCGACGTTATCGGCAAATATCACCCGCATGGCGACCAGTCGGTCTATGACGCGATGGTCCGCCTCGCCCAGACCTTCGCACTCAGATACCCGCTGGTCGACGGCCAGGGTAATTTCGGCAATATCGACGGCGATAACGCGGCGGCCTATCGCTACACCGAGGCGCGGCTGACCCAGGTTGCCATCGACCTGATGGATGGGCTCGACGAGAATGCCGTCGATTTCCGTCCGACCTACAATGGCGAGGATGAAGAGCCCGAGCTCTTTCCCGGCCTGTTCCCGAACCTGCTCGCCAATGGCGCCGCCGGCATCGCGGTCGGCATGGCGACGAGCATCCCGCCGCACAACGCCGCGGAACTGATGAACGCCGCAGTGGCGCTGATCGACAATCCGCAGGCGAACGTCCTGGATTATGTCCAGGGGCCGGACCTGCCGACGGGGGGCATCATCGTCGACAGCCCCGCCGCCATCGCAGAGGCGTACAATACCGGGCGCGGCGGTTTCCGGGTGCGGGCGAAGATCGAGAAGGTGACCGAGAAGGGCGGGGGCTGGCACCTCGTCGTCTCCGAGATCCCCTATGGCGTGCAGAAGGGCAAGCTGATCGAGGGGATCGCCGAACTCATCAACGAGAAGAAGCTGCCGATCCTCGGCGATGTCCGCGACGAGAGCGCCGACGACATCCGCATCGTGCTGGAGCCGCGCAGCCGCACGGTGGTGGCCGAGGACCTGATGAACAGCCTCTACCGCCTCTCCGACCTGGAGACGCGCGTGCCGCTCAACCTCAACGTGCTCGACAAGCACCGCACGCCGCGGGTGATGAGCCTTAGCGAGGCGCTGCTCGGCTGGATCGAGCATCAGTTCGTGGTGCTGCGCCGCAAGTCGGAGCATCGGCTGAACAAGATCGCCGACCGGCTCGAACTGGTCGGCGGCTACATCATCGCCTTCCTCAATCTCGACCGGGTGATCGAGATCATCCGTACCGAGGACGAGCCGAAGCCGGTGATGATTGCCGAGTTCCAGCTGACGGACCGCCAGGCCGAGGCGATCCTCAACATGCGGCTGCGGTCCTTGCGCAAGCTCGAGGAAATGGAGCTCAAGCGCGAGCAGGAGGCGCTGGAGAAGGAACGGGCCGAACTGGAGCTGCTGCTCTCGTCCGATGCGCGCCAGCGCACCCGGATGAAGCGCGACCTGGCCAAGATGATCGAGCGCTATGGGCCGGAGACGGTGCTGGGCAAGCGTCGGACCCTGGTCGAGGAAGCGGCGCCGGCGCGCGAGATTCCGCTGGAGGCGATGATCGAGCGCGAGCCGATCACCGTGATCCTTTCGGCGCGTGGCTGGATCCGCGCGATGAAGGGGCATGTCGAGGACCTGTCGGGCGAGGCGCTCAAGTTCAAGGAAGGCGACGCCGCCTATCTCGCCTTTCATGCCCAGACGACCGACAAGCTGCTGCTCGCTGCCGACAATGGCCGCTTCTATACGCTGGCGGCGGACAAGCTGCCGGGCGGGCGCGGCTTTGGCGAGCCGGTGCGGCTGATGATCGACCTCGAAGGCGAGCGGAACATCATCGCCCTGTTGCCGGCGAGTTCGGCGGCCCGGCTGCTGGTCGCGGCGGACGACGGGCGCGGCTTCCTGGTCAAGGCCGAAGACGTGATCGCCGAGACGCGCAAGGGCAAGCAAGTGGTGACGCCGCGGGCGGGGGCGCATCTCAAGCTCGTCCGCCCGATCGGCGCCGAGGACGATGCGGTGGCGGCGGTGGGCGACAATCGCAAGCTGCTCGTCTTCCCGCTCGCCGAAGTCGCCGAGCTGGCGCGCGGGCAGGGGGTGCAGCTGCAGCGCTACCGCGACGGGGGCCTTGCCGATGCGCGGACGTTCAGGATGGCGGAGGGCCTGAGCTGGGCGATGGGCGGCGAGAGCGGCCGGACGCGCACCGAAACCGACCTTTCGCCCTGGCGCGCGGCGCGCGGCGCGGCGGGGCGGATGGCGCCCAATGGTTTTCCGCGCGACAATCGTTTCTGATGTCGTTCTAATTGCTGTTGTTTCAGGCGGTTTTAACCAATCGGCGCTAGGCCGGAGGCGATGGTGTTCGCCAGGACGAAGAAAAGCCGTGTCGCGGCTCCGCTGCCCATGTTGCAGCCGACGGATCCGCTCGTCTTCGGCCCGGGCGCCTCGGCGATGATGCTCGACATGCTGCCGGTGCCCGCCGCGATCATCGAGCTGCAGGAGCATGGCTTCGTCTTCGACGCGGTGAACCGGCCCTTCCGCCTCGCCGGGCTCGGCACTGTCGCGGGCGAATCGCCGCTCATCCGCCTGCTCGGACCGCGCCTCCGCCGCTTCATCGAATCGAACGAGATTCAGTGCGAGATCAGCTGGCAGTTCGGCGACGAAGTCGATGCCCGCCATTTCCGGGTGATGCTCGCCAAGCGCGCCGACCGCCGGGCGTTTCCCCGCTGCATGGTCACCCTGGTCGACCACACGTCGGAACTGCGCACCGAATACAGCCTGCGCCGTGAAATGGCGACGGACAGCCTCACCGGCCTGCCCAATCGCGCCGGTTTCTCGGACGCGCTGGAGCATGCGATCACCTCGGAGAACGCGCGCGACTTCGCGGTGCTGGTGGTCAATCTCGACCGGTTCAGCCGCGTCAACGCCTGTATGGGCGGCCTGGCGGGCGACGAACTGCTGATCACCGTCGCGCGCCGGATGAAGGGCGCGCTGCGCAGTCGCGACACGCTGGCCCGGATGGGCGGCGACGAGTTCGGCGTGCTGCTCACGCTCGATGAAGGTCCCGGCGACGCGCTGCATGTCGCCAAGCGCATCCAGGCGGCTCTGGCCAATCCGTTCCGCCTATCCGACTTCGAGATCCGCGTCGACTGCTCCATCGGCATCGCGCTGGGCGCCGACAATGACGGCGATCCCGAGGACCTGGTGCGCAACGCCCAGTTCGCGGTGAAGCGGGCAAAGAAGAGCGGCCGCACCGAAATCTATCAGACCCACACCTTCGATATCGCCCGCGAGCAGTTCGGCATCGAGACCGAGCTGCGCCGGGCGATCGAGAACGGGCAGATGACGCTCTGCTACCAGCCGATCTGCGACCTCGCCACGGGCAAGATCACTTCGTTCGAGGCGCTGGCGCGCTGGACCACCGAAGACGGCGTGCGCCTTTCGCCCAACGACTTCATTCCGGTCGCCGAGGAATCGGGCCTCATCATCCCGCTCGGTCGCTGGGCCATGGAGGAAGCGGCGCAGACGATCGCGGCCTGGGACCGCGCCTCGGGCGGCGATTGCGGCATCAAGATCGCAGTCAACCTGTCGGCGATCCAGCTGCAGCGCGATCATGTCCCCGCCATGGTCCGGGGGGCGCTCGAGCGGCACGGGGTGGACGGCAGGCGCCTGACGCTCGAGCTCACCGAGAGCGCGATCGTCACCGATCCGGATCGCATCGCCCAGACGATGAACGCTCTCAAGGACATGGGCGCCACGCTGGCGATGGATGATTTCGGCACCGGCTATTCCAATCTCGCCTATCTGCAGAAGCTGCCGATCGACCTGCTCAAGATCGACCGCAGCTTCGTCTCCGGCATGCTGGCCGATCGCGACAAGATCGCGATCGTCCGCGCCATCCTCAGCCTCGCCCAGGCGCTCGGCATGCAGACCACCGCCGAAGGCATCGAGACCAACGAACTTGCTCAGACCCTGGCGGCGCTGGGCTGCACCTATGGCCAGGGTTTCCTCTATTCGCGTGCGCTCGAGCGTGACGAGGCCTGGGGGCTGCTCGGCGAACGCACAGCCTGAGCCACTGCTTCGTCGGCGAGCGCCGATACGCGGTCCTCGTCCGGAAAGCCTTCGGCGATCCAGGCCTCCTCGATCTGCTTCATCAGCCGCGCGACTTCGGGCCCGGCCTTGATCCCGCGCGCCACGATCGCGCCGCCGCCGAGCGGAAAGCGCGGCGGCTGCCAGTCACGGATCGCGAGCACGTCGGCGAGCGGGCATTCCGAGAGCAGCAGCCGGTCGAGCGCGGCTTCGGCGCCGGCGCGATAGGCGAGGGCGTGCGGCGCACCTTCCGGCGCCGTCACGGCGGCGGCGAGGCGGCTGCGCTGCGCGTTGGAGAGCTTGAGCCGTGCGGCGATCTGCTCGGCCGGCGCGGGATCGGCCGGGATCAGCGCGGCGAGGCGGCGGATCGCATCGGGCGTCACACCCGCCTCGGCTTCGCGGGCGGCGAGATGCGCGAAGCGCGCCGCCGACACGATCTCGGGCAGTACCGGCACGAAGATGCCGTGCGCGATCATCAGCGCGACCACCCGCACGGCATCGCGCGCGACCAGCAGCTTCAACAGCTCGTCGGCGATGCGCTCGCGGCTCAGCGCCATCAGGTCCCTGGACCGGGCCGTGCAGGCCTCCAGCCCCGCCGGATCCGCCACATCGCCGAACCGGGCGAGGAAGCGGAAGAAGCGCAAGATGCGCAGATGATCCTCGGCGATGCGCTGCAGCGGATCACCGATGAAGCGAACGTGGCGCGCCGCGAGATCGGCCAGGCCGCCGAAATAGTCGAATATCTCTCCGGTTGCCGGATCGGCATAAAGCGCGTTGATGGTGAAGTCGCGGCGCGCGGCGTCCTCGCGCCAATCGTCGGTGAAGGCGACGGTGGCGCGGCGGCCGTCGGTGGAGACGTCGCGGCGCAGCGTGGTGACTTCGACCGGCCCGCTCGCCAGCACCGCCGTGACCGTGCCGTGTCCGATGCCGGTGGGAATGGCGCGGATGCCGGCACCTTCGAGCAGTTCGATCACGCGACCGGGCGCGAGCGGCGTGGCGACGTCGAGATCCGAGACGGGGATGCCGAGCAGGGTGTCGCGCACCGATCCGCCGACGAAGCGGACCTCGGCGAGCGCCTCGATCAGATGCGCCAGCCCGTCGCGATGGCGCCATTCGACATCGGGAAGAGTCATACCGCCCATTGCAGCCGCCTCGACAGATTGACCAGCATCGCGGCCGTCGCGCCCCAGATCCGGCGATCCTGCCAGAGTATCTCGTAATAATGCCGTTCGCGCCCTTGATATTGGGCCACCTGCTCGCGCTGGTTGGCGGCATCGAGCAGGAAGGCGAGCGGCACTTCGAAGACGCTGGCGACCTCCGCCTCGGAAGGGGTGAGCCGCAGGTCGGGCGGGACCACGCCGATCACCGGCGTGACGACATAATTGGTGACGGTGCGATAGCTGTCCGCGATGCCGACCACTTCGACGGTCTCGGGCGGCAAGGCAATCTCTTCCTGCGCCTCGCGCAGCGCCGCGCCAACCGGGCCGTCGTCGCCCGGATCGATGCGGCCACCCGGAAAGGCGACCTGGCCGGCATGACGCCGCAGCGTCTCGGTGCGCTGGGTCAGGATCACGCCGGGCGCGGCACGATCGGTGACGGCGATCAGCACGGCGGCGGGATTGCCCTCCACCGCGGGGTCGAAATCATAATGGTCGCCCGGCAGCAGCAGTGGCGAATGATCGGCGGCGAGCGCGATCCGCAGGCGATCGGCCAGGCTCATGCACCGGGCTCCAGCGCGAAGAAGCCGCCATTGCTCCACACGCCCGGCGGCGCGCTGCCGTTGGCGAGCGCGATCTCGGCCAGCTCGTAATAGACGCTGCGCGCGACCAGCGCCTCGAGTCCCCCACGGACCTGGAGATAGGGCCGCGGCCCATCCTCGCGCTCCTCGAAGCGCAGCCCGTGGTCGGGGCCGGCGGTAACCAGATCGCCGGTGTTGAGGCGGAAGGCGAGCTTCATGCCCGCACCTTCGCCCTCGCGCTTCATCTCCACCGCGACAAAGGGTGCGTCCTCCACATCGATGTCGAGCTTCTCGACCGGCGTGACGAGGACGAAGCGCCCATCGGCCTCGCGGCGCAGGATCGTCGAGAACAGCCGCACCATCGGCAGGCGACCGATCGGCGAGCCCTGGTGGAACCAGGTGCCGTCGCGCGCGATGCGCATGTCGCTATGCCCGCAATGGGCGGGGTTCCAACTCTCGACCGGGGGCAGGCGGTCTTCCTGGGCGAGACGCGCGATCTCAGCAAGCGAGAGGCTGGCGAAGTCGGGCGGGGGCGGGGAGGGCATCGATTCGCTTCAGCCGATAGTGCGGCCGGGGCCGCGGAAGTTTGGGAAGTCCAGCCTGAGGGGAGCCGGTTCTCCGGTCCCGCGGAGGCCCGGCGCGCGGGCGACGAGGAGAAGGGGCGGCGAGCAGTCGGCCATGCGGAGACCCAAGCAGACAAAGTCCTGCATTGGAAGGGGGCGCATTCCCGCTTCAACCCGGCGCCGGGGCGACGGAGAAGCGGGAACGGCGATAGTCAGCGTTCAGGCCGCGCGTCGAAGACGGGCCCCGACCAGGCCCGGGCCCGTCGGCACGCCGGCGCCGCGCGCGAGCAGGCGGCGCGGATCGAACGGGCCGGGCAAGCGCCAGCCACCAGTCCTTTCCGCGGAGAAATCGAAGAAACGGGCATAATATTCGGGATCGCCGATCAGCAGCAGCGCATCGGCGCCGGGAACGGCGGCGGTTTCGGCGGCTTCGAGCGCCCGTTCCATCAGCATGCGGCCGATGCCGCCCTGCTGGCGATCGGGCTGGACCGCGACCGGGCCGACCATCACCATCGGCACGCTGCCGCCGCCATCGCATTGGAGCACGACCGGCCAGCACTGGATCGAGCCGATCAGGCTGCCGTCATCCGCCACCGCGGCGAAGCTGAGCTCCGGAATCTCGGAAGTGCCGAGACGGACCCGGTACGCAGTGCGCGCGCGTCGGCCCGGACCAAAAGCACGGTCGAGCAGAGTCTCGACGGCCTGAGGATCGACGGTCTCGAGCGGCAGCAATGCGATCACTTCATACATTCCCTTCAAAACGCCCGAGATCGAACTCGGGGCCGCGCGAGATAGCGCCGATCCGCGCTTTCGCAATACTGAATATGTCGCGCCTCATGGTGCACCGCCCGCATGCCGGGCGGGCCGGGGTTTCGCGGGCGCGCGCATCTGCTATTGGGCGCGGCCTGTTCTCCCTGAAAGGCCCAGGCCACTTGTCCGATTCCCTGCAGCTCCAGGTGCATGACCTGGAAGTCGAAGTCCTCACCGGCGTCTATTCGGAAGAGACGCACCTGCCGCAGCCGCTGCGCATCTCGGTGACAGTGGACATCGACCTGCCCGAGCGCTTCGAGCCGGGCACGCCGCTCAAGGCCTCGAAGAACTATATGGACGTGAAGCACGCGGCGACCGACGCGTTGCCCAAGGACGTGCACTTCACGCTCGTCGAGGCCGTGGCCGAGCATATCTGCGACACGCTGTTCGTCGGCGACGCGCGGGTGCGGCGCGTCGAGGTGCGCATCGTCAAGCTCGCCATCGCCGAACAGGGCGAATCGATCGGCATCACGCTGGTGCGTGGCCGCAAATAGCCGTCACCCCGGCGTTCGCCGGGGCGACGCGCGATTTCAGGTGCACGGGCCCAGCGAACGCAGGACGAACTGATAGTCTTCGCGCGCCTTCGCGGCGTTCTGGGCGTCGTCCGAATCGACGCTATCGGCAGGCAGGCTGCGCGGCAGGCCGCAGGCGAGGCGATACCAGAGGAAGGTATTCGGCGCCGGAGCGCCTGCCGATTCGTCGACAATGTCCCCCAATGAAACACTCCAGCGCGTCGTCTCGCCCGGACGGCGGAGAATCTGGAGCGAAACCGGCGCGCCGCTCGCGGTCTGCAGGAAGACCTGGGTCTCGCCCTCGCCGGGCAGGGAGCCGGGGACGTGGAAGGCATTGCCGACACCGGTGATCGCGGGCGGCGCGTCGGCCGCGAGCGCATCCTTGGTGATCGCCCGGACCTGGGCATCGAGCGCGGGCAACCAGTTCATCTGGCTCTGCAATCCGGTGAGCTGCACCATGGCCGGGCGCCCGGGGACGGGGCGGGCGAACAGCAGCGCACGCTGCTTGGCGAGCTTGGGCGGCTTGCCCCTGGCATCGAGCGGCAGGTCGGCCGAGTAGGTAATGCGCGTAGCCATGGCCTGAGTGCCCCGAATCAGGGCGGAAACATCGGCTTCGATCAGGAATCGGACCATGCCGGCGGCCAGGCCGGGCGATTCTTCCGGCTTCAGCCGCTCCGCCTTGCGGATCCGCGCGTCGATGATCAGCGGAGCGGCGGTCACCTGCCTCGCCAGGGTGGCGTAGCTAGGTAAAGCGGCTGCGGTTTGTGCCTGCGTTTGCTGGGGTTTAGCGGCTGCACCTAAGGGTGCGACTAGCGCAATCGCGCAAGAAAATATGGCGGGAAAGGTGCGGTTCATATCGTTCGGATTACCGGATTGTGCCCCGCCTATACAGAAATAATTCCGCCATCGGGCGACCGTACGCCCTGATTGTCCGACAAAGGGTTTGCGTCCACCCGGTGCGCGCGATAGAGACTCGCCCGCTGCCGATCAGGACGCAATATAGCGCACGGCGGGCAGGCTTGTGCACGGGTCGCAGAATCCCGCCGCACGGGGTTGCATGTCAGGATTAGAGGAGTGACGTTGCCGGATGTCTTACGCTGACCGTAATACAAGTGGCAGTCGCGTAATCGCGATCATACTGGTCGCGATCATCGTGGCTGGCATGGGGTACGCCTTCGTCACGGGCCTTGCATATCAATATATCAAGAAGCAGGCGGAGAAGCTGATCACGTTCGACGTGGAAGAGCCGCCGCCCCCGCCCGAGGAAGTGCCGCCGCCGCCGCCGCCGCCGGACACCCCGGTGCCGCCGCCGCCTACCCAGATCGTCGTGCCGCCGGCCGCGGTTCCGGTGCCTACCCAGGCCCCGCCGATTCCGACCACGTCGATCATTCCGCCGCCGCCGCCGATCACACCGCCGCCTCCGCCTGCGCCGCCGCCTCCGCCGCCGCCGCCGCCGCCTCCTCCGCGGATCGCGAAGAAGCTCACCCCGCGCGGTTCGCCGCAGGGCTGGGTGACGGACGACGACTATCCTGCCGCCGCACTGCGCGCCGAGCAGGCCGGTACCGTCCGCTTCCGCCTCGACGTCGACCCGACGGGCAAGGTGACCAACTGCACCGTGACGGGTTCGAGCGGCGTGTCCGTTCTCGACAGCACGGCTTGCAACCTGCTCAAGCGTCGCGCCCGGTTCAATCCGGCCGAGGACGAGAACGGCAACAAGATCTCGGCGCCGTATAACGGCAGCTTCACCTGGAAGATCCCGAGCTAGGCCGTGTGATTTGCCGGCGCGCTCCCCATGGGGCGCGCCGGGCGATTGGATAAAAAGCGCTATTTAGTTAGAGGAAAGAACCGACAATGCTCACGACCATTCTCGCCGCCGCGGCGCCCAAGGAAAATCCGTACGGCCTGATTCCGGCGCTCCGTGAGGGCGGCCTGATCTCGCAGACGGTGTTCGGCATCCTGGTACTGATGCTGTTCTTCTCGCTCTACATCCTGTTCACCAAGCTGTTCGAGCAGCAGAAGATCCTCAACCAGGCCAAGCGCGTCCGCGCCGGCTTCTGGAACGCCAACAGCCTGCGCGAAGGCGCTGCGAAGCTCGAGAAGAACTCGGCCTATCGCCAGCTGGTCGACGACGGCCTAGCTGCCCAGGAGCAGCACTCGAAGCTGACCGATCCGGTCGAGGCGCATGACTGGCTGCATGGCTCGCTCGCTCGTTCGGAAGACCTGATCAACTCGCAGCTGAAGAGCGGCCTGTCGTTCCTCGCCACCGTGGGTTCGACTGCTCCGTTCATCGGTCTGTTCGGTACGGTTATCGGCATCATCCGCGCGCTCGTGAAGATCGGTGCCGCTGGCCAGGCGTCGATCGACGCGGTCGCCGGTCCGGTCGGTGAAGCGCTGATCATGACCGCCGTCGGTCTCGCCGTCGCCGTTCCGGCCGTGCTCGCCTTCAACTGGCTGCAGGCCCGCAACAAGAAGATCTCGGAAAGCCTGAACGCTTTCTCGAACGATCTGCTCGGCTATCTCGCTTCGGACGGCCGCGTCCGTCCGGCCGCCGCCAAGGCTGCTCCCGCCAAGGCCGCTCCGGCCGCGACGACCGGCACCGCGCCGCGCGCCTAAGCGATCCGGAATATACGGGACCGCGCATTCCCCGGATTGCGCGGTCCCTCTCCGGCTTCGGCCGGAGCTTGGACTAGAAGGATAGGATAGCGCGCAATGGCGATGAGCGTAGGCGGGGGCGGTGAAGACGCTCCCATGTCGGACATCAATACCACGCCGCTCGTCGACGTGATGCTGGTGCTCCTCATCATCTTCCTGATCACGGTTCCGGTCGTGATCCAGACGGTGAAGCTGGAGCTCCCCAAGGTTCAGTTCGAGCCGACGACCACCAAGCCCGAGAACGTCTCGCTCTCGGTCACGGCCAATGGCGGCAGGTGCGAAGTGTTCTGGGGCATGACCCCGGTGACGAGCAGGGAACTGGTCGACAAGGCGGTCGAGAAGCTGCGGAAGGAAATCGACAGGCAGGGCGGCATCAACGCTGCCGGCCTCGAGCTTCCCGAAGTGCACATCCGTGGCGACGTGAACACCCCGTATCGCTGCATCGGCGGCACGATCTTCGCGATGCAGATGGCAGGGTTTGTCAAGGTCGGCTTCATCTCCGAACCGCCCGCCGGCTCGGCCACGGTCCGTCTCTGACGGCCTGCTCAAAGGAGTTTAGACTATGGGTATGAGCGTGGGCGGCGGCGGTGACGACGGCCCGATGATGGAAATCAACACGACGCCGCTGATCGACGTCATGTTGGTGCTCCTGATCATGATCATCATGACGATCCCGATTCAGACGCACGCGGTGAAGGTCGACCTTCCTCAGTCGAACAGCAAGCCGCAGAACATCGTCGAGCCGGAGAAGAACAAGGTCTATATCGATGCGCAGGGCCAGGTTTACTGGAACAGCGCGCCGATCGACGACGTGACGCTGCGCCAGTATCTGGATCAGACGCTGCAGATGTCGCCCGAGCCGGAGCTGCATTTCCAGCCCGACCCGCAGACGCGCTACGAAGTCGTCGACCGTGTTCTCGCGATCATCAAGCGCGCGAACGTGAACAAGCTCGGCTTCGTCGGCAACGAGCAGTATCGCAACGATTTCTGATCCGCTGCCTCACGGGGCCGGATATGAAACAAGGAAAGGCGGTCCTTCGGGGCCGCCTTTCTTTTTTGGCGATCGCATCATGTGGGAACGCGCCTGCCGGCGATGGCGGTTCTTGCCGGCATTCCATCGTCATCTCCGGTTTCGGCCGGGGCCGCCGCGGGCTGGAGGGTGCAGAGGGCAGCCGGCTCTCTCTTCGTCCGGCGGTGCAGCGAGGCCCGGAGTCGATCGGCGCTTGTCCCCTTGGAAACAAGTCCGCCCTCCTTCGGCATCCCCGCACAGGCGAGGGGCGGGTTTCGCCCATGAACCTGCGCCCCTGCCTGTGCGGGGATGGCGGATGGCAGATTATCTCCGTCCGTTCGGGGGCGGGCGTCGGGCAGGCTCAGGATGACGGCCGAGCCGAGGAGCATCGGCCATGTCCGCAATCGATATGAACGCCTTCCTTCCCGCAGCGCGAGGAACGGGCACCACAAGCCGCTTGTATGGGTGACATAGAAATGTAACACTACTGTCTTCAAAGAGTCATGAAACTGACTTCGTGGCGTAACAGAAGGAGTAGGAGTCATGCGCATCGCGCTCATTGTCCTTGCCGCCGCCCCGTTCGCGCTCACCGCGCTTCCGGCGCAGGCCCAGAGCCGCAACGGGGATCCCGTAGCCAGTGCCGCGATCTTCGACGGCAATTTCTCGCAGGCGGAACAGCAGCTCAGCGCCAGGCTTCGCCTCGATCCGGATCAGCCCGAACTGCTGCTCAATCTCGCCGCGGTCTATGCCCAGACGGGACGCACCTCTCAGGCGCGGGCGCTCTACATCCGCGTGCTTCAGCAGCGCGATGTCGAGATGGACCTTTCGGCCGACCGTGTTTCGACCTCGCATGTGGTCGCCAACAAGGGGCTTCAATATATCCGCACGCTCCAGCTGAGCGCGCGCTGAGCCCATTGCCCGTCGCCTGGCCGTGCAGAAGCATGGCCGGCGGCGAAACCCCGGCGCCGCCCCAATCGCGGCGCCTTTTCCATTTCCGGTGGCAGCGATACCGCGCCGCAAATAGTCGGCGGCCGATCAGAGCCGCGGCAGAGTCACGCCGCGCTGGCCCATATATTTGCCCGCCCGATCGGCATAGCTGGTCTCGCACGGCTGATCGCCCTTGAGGAACAGGAACTGGCACGCACCTTCGTTCGCATAGATCTTGGCGGGCAACGGCGTGGTGTTCGAGAATTCCAAGGTGACATGCCCTTCCCATTCGGGCTCGAGCGGCGTCACGTTCACGATGATCCCGCAGCGTGCATAGGTCGACTTGCCGAGGCAGATGACCAGCGTGTCGCGCGGGATGCGGAAATATTCCACGGTGCGGGCAAGCGCGAAGCTGTTCGGCGGGATGATGCAGACGTCGGTCTTGCGGTCGACAAAGCTGTTCGCAGCGAAATCCTTGGGATCCACCACCGCTGAATCGACATTGGTGAAGATCTTGAACTCGTCGGCGACGCGTGCGTCATAGCCGTACGAGCTGAGGCCATAGCTGATGCAGCCCTCGCGGCGCTGCGCCTCGACAAAGGGCTCGATCATCCCGGTGGAGAGGGCCTGCTCGCGAATCCAGCGGTCTGAAAGGATCATGGCGCCGGTTTTGCCGGAAGCGGGCGGCAGGGCAAGTGGCTTGTCGGGATCGCACGAACTGCGCATAACACAGACAAATATGCTTGGAGGGGTTGATGCGCGGGTTGTGGGCAACTGCTTTCGCGGCGATGATGGTTTCGGCCCCGGCGCTTGCCTGCGAAGGCGCGGTGACGATCTGCGCCGGTGCCGACAAGGCGAGCTTCGCGCTGATCCAGGCCGGCAAGCCGGCAAGCGTGTTGGTCGATCCCGGCGCCGATCCGGCGGTGCGTCATGCGGCGGACGGGTTCGCAGAGGATCTGGAGCGAGTCAGCGGAGCAAAGGCCGCGCGGGCCCATGCGCTGGCCGGGGTGAAGGGGCCGGTGGTGCTGATCGGCGTGCTCGGCCAGAGCCCGGCGATCGACGCGCTGGCCCGTGCGGGCAAGATCGCGGCGCAGGACATTGCCGGCGAGTGGGAAGCGTTCCGCCAGATCGTGGTCGATGATCCCGCCCCGGGCATCGCGCGGGCGCTGGTCGTCGTCGGATCCGCCCGGCGCGGCGCGGTCTATGGCGCGTACGACATTTCCGAGAAGATCGGCGTGTCGCCCTGGCATTGGTTCGCCGAGGTGCCGGTGGCAAGGCGCACCAATGTCTTCGTCACCGCCGGATCGCGGCGCGACCAGCCCAGGGTCCGCTATCGCGGCTTCTTCATCAACGACGAGGCGCCGGCCTTCTCGACCTGGGCCCAGAAGAAGTTCGGGGGCGCAAATGCAAGGGCCTATGCCCATATCTTCGAGCTCGAGCTGAGGTTGAAGGGCAATTATCTCTGGCCGGCGATGTGGGCGCCGCGTGCCTTCAACGACGATGATCCGCGGAACAAGGTGCTGGCCGACGAGATGGGCATCGTGATGGGCACGTCGCACCACGAGCCGATGACGCGGGCGCAGGACGAATGGCACCGGAACATCGCGAGCGGGGTGACCGGGGGCAAATGGGACTATGCGACCAACGCCGCGAACCTGCGCGCCTTCTGGCGGGGCGGGATCGAGCGGATGATGTCGAAGGGCGACGGCAAGGGCTATGAGAGCCTGGTGACGATCGGCATGCGCGGCGATGGCGACGAGCCGATGGCCGAAGGCACTGCGACCAGGCTGCTCGAACATATCGTCGCCGACCAGCGCGGGGTCATCGCCGAGGTCACCGGCGTGCCGGCCGACCGGACGCCGCAGGTCTGGGCGCTCTACAAGGAAGTGCAGGATTATTACGACCATGGCATGCAGGTGCCCGACGACGTGATCCTGCTGTTCTCGGACGATAATTGGGGCCAGGTGCGGCGGCTTCCCGACGCCGGCGCAGCACCGCGCAAGGGCGGCTATGGAGTCTATTATCATTTCGATTATGTCGGCGGGCCGCGCAACTACAAATGGCTCAACACCAACCAGATCGAGAAGAGCTGGCAGCAGATGGACCTGGCCTGGCGGCGCGGTGCCCGGGCGCTGTGGATCGTCAATGTCGGTGATTTGAAGCCGATGGAATATCCGCTGAGCTTCTTCCTGAAACAGGCATGGGATCCCGAGGCGATGACGCCCGAGGCGCTGGCGGCCTATCCCGCGGCATGGGCGGGTGCGCAGTTCGGCACGGCACAGGGCAAGGCGATCGGCGTATTGCTGACCCGCTATGCGCAGCTTGCCGCGCGGCGAAAGCCCGAACTGATCGATGCGGGCAGCTTTGCGCTGGGGCCGGGCGCGGACGGCGGCGAGTTCGGAGCGATGGTCGCCGAATGGGATGCGCTCGAGACGGCGATGCTGAAGGCCAGGGCGGCCGTGCCGGCGGACGGCCGGGACGCGTTCTTCCAGCTCGTCGAGCATCCGATCGCAGCGATGGCGAACCTCTACCGGCTCTATTATGCCGTAGCGTGGAACCGCCGCCTGGCTGCGGCGGGCGATGCGCGAGCCAATGGCTTTGCCGACCGGGCCGAGGCCGCCTTTGCCACGGACCAGGCGCTGAGCGACCGCTACCATGCGATGGCTGGCGGCAAATGGGACGGGATGATGCTCCAGACTCATATCGGCTATACGGGCTGGCAGCAGCCCGAGAAGCAGGTGATGCCCGAGGTGACGCGAGTCCCGGGAGCATCCGGGCCAATGGCGGCATTGCCGAAGCCGCGCGCGGCCGTGAAGGCCATCGAGGCGAGCGGCTATGCCCGCGCCGTCGGCGGCAAGGGGCTGGCGTGGCGGGTGATCCCGCACCTTGGGCGCACCGGGGGCGCGGTGCTGGCGCTGCCGCAGGGGCAACCCGCGACCGATCCGTCGGACGGCGTGCGGCTGGAATATGCTGTTACGGCTGCCGAATCCGGAGAATTGCCGGTCCGGCTGATCCTGGTGCCGACGCTGGGCACCGGCGCCGACGGCACGCTGCGGATCGGCGTGTCGATCGACGACGGGCCGGTGCAGGTGCTGACTGACCTGCTCCCGCCGTCGCCCGACGCGGCCGACAGCAAGGCCAAGCGCGATTGGGAGCGGGCGGTGGAGGACAATGCGCGCACGCTGACGGCGCGCTTCCCGGGCGTGACGGCGGGCAGGCATGTGGTGAAGGTCTGGCGGATCGACGACAATGTCGTGTTGCAGCGGATCGTGATGGGGAAGGAGGCCATGGCGCCGGACTATCTCGAGGGGCGCTAGGCCGGATCGGGTGCTTCCCAGCGCACCACTCTGTTCCGTCCACCGCTCTTGGCGCGATACAGCGCGGCGTCGGTCATCGCGACGAGCCGGGCCGGGTCCTCCATGCCGGCGGGCCGAAACGCTGCCAGCCCGATGCTGACGGTGACGATCTCGCCGGGCGCCGGAGACGCCAGGGCCAGGCCGGCGACTGCCTGTCGCATATGTTCGGCAAGCTCGGTTGCCGCCTCGGCCCCGCTCGCCGGCAGGATCACCGCGAATTCCTCGCCGCCATAGCGGGCCACGAGATCGCCGGCACGTGCCGCGCAGGCGGCGACCGTGGCGGCGACGTCGCGCAGCCGGGCGTCGCCGACGGGGTGGCCGTAGCTGTCGTTGAGCAGCTTGAAATGGTCGATGTCGATCAGCAGCAGCGCCAGTTCGCCGTCCGCCCGGCGCGCTCGGTTCCATTCGCGCTGCAGCGTCTCGTCGAACTGGCGCCGATTGGCGATGCCGGTGAGCGGATCGACGCGCGAGAGCGCGTCCAGCCGTTCGCGCTCGTGGAAGCTGCGCATCTGGACCAGTATGTTGCGCAAGCCATAGCCGAGCAGTGCCCCGATGAAGCCGGTGACCGCGAGCCCCGGCGCGCGGGTGACGAGCGGTCCGGACACCGCGAGCAGAGTCACCGGCAGCATCAGCGGGCTGCCGGCGCGCACCAGCAGCACGAAGCGCGGCGACGGCGGACGGTGCACCGGGCGGTGCGCGGCGTACGGCGTGCGTGACGCGAGCAGGGTGAGCAGGACGAAGGGCAGAGCGACCAGCGGATCGGACGGGCTGCCGAAATCCGCATCCATCTGGAAGTGATTGATATAGGCGGCGACGGCCAGATAGACGAACGCGAACAGCGTGAGCGTGCGGAAGAATGCGCGCCGCGCCGCATCGGTGCTGGCCCGGTAGCGGACCAGCGCGAACAGCGCGATGAACAGGTTCTGGATGTCGAACATCAGGCGCAGGTTGAGCACGCCGTCCTGACTCGCATTGTCGATCGTCGCGAAGGTGAAGGTGTGGACGAAGAACAGCCAGCCCAGCGCCAGCGCGAGCAGGCCGTCGACCACTCGCACGGATCGGAGTTCGCGCTCCGGGCTGGCGACGAGGAAGGTGAGCGGCACGCCGTACAGCACGTAGAGCAGGATGCTCAGGCCGGTTACCGGGCCGGCATCGGGCAGCAGGATATCGGCGCACAGGTTCGCGATCATGCCGCCGGCCCAGAGCAGCATCGCCAGCGCGAGGCCGGCCCAGCCGTCCACGTCCACGCCGCGGCGCGCCCGCAAGGCACAGGCGATACAGGCCATGAGCGGTGCGAGGATCAGGAAGGCAAAGGAGATCGGCTTGGCGGGGGAGAGGAGCAGGACCGCCGCCAGATGTGCAGCGGGATAGCCGAGCAGGATCGCGAGGCTGCCGAAGCTTACCGCTCCCGGTGCGCGGGCCGCGCGGCGGCGCCCCGCATCTTCTCCAAGGATCCGTCCGTCCATAAAGAGCGTTTCCCGAACCCTGAGGATACGGGATCCGCCCCTAAGATCCGGTTACGCGTCGATTCATGCCAGCCCCAGGTCGCGCGGTCCGAACGCGGCGGGGAGCAGCTGCGAGAGCGTATATTCCGCGATCTCGTCGCCCGTGGCGCCGCCGCAGAATATGGGCAGGTCGCGGCCGCCGAGCTGGGCGGCTTCGTTGATGATCTGGCGGCAGCGGCCACAGGGGCTCACCGGCGCGGTGTCCGCATCGCCCATGTGGCCGCCGATCACGCCCTTCTCGACGACGTCCGCCAGGCGTCCCTCGCTGCTCGTCCGCGCCAGCGCCACCGTCTCGGCGCAGAGCGAGAGGCCGTAGCTCGCATTCTCGAAATTGGCGCCGGTCACCATGGTTCCGTCGGAGAGCAACACCGCGGCACCGACCGCGAAGTTCGAATAGGGGGCATAGGCGTGCTTCGAGGCTTCGCGCGCGGCTTCGATCAGCGCCTTGGGGTTCACTTCGCTCATTTCGCCATCACATCCCAATTGACCGGTTCGCCCACGCCTTCGATGCGGCGATGGCGCGTTGCCTGCCATATCGACCAGGGCCGCGCGAAATACGAGGGGGGGAAGAAGCCCTGGCGCGCCCAGAGCAGGCGCGGAAAGGCGTCGCTGAGGCGATATTCGCTCTCGAATCGGCTCGAGACCATCAGGATCGCCGGTTTGCCGATATGAGTCTCGACATCGTGGAGGAAACGGCCGAGCTCGCCGAGCACCACCTGGCGTTCCGGCCGCGCGGGGCAATCGGGCTGGAAGTCGATCGCCACCGCGGGCGGCAGCTGATCGTCCGAGCGTGGCACCGTGGTCATGAAATTGCCCGACTGGTCGGCGGCGAGCTGGCACAGCGAATAGACGTGAAGCGCGCCGCGGCGGATGCCGGCCTCGAAGGTCCAGCGCCAATTCTCGGGAAAGCGCAGGTCGCGCGCCTGGGCGCCGCTGGTGGCGCGGATATAGGCGAAGTCGATGCCCGCCTTCTTGGCGGTCCACCACTCGATCGGTCCGGTCTCTTCGGACACGTCGACGCCCTGTACGGGGAAATCGCCGGGCGAAGGGCGCCAGCGCGAGGCGAACAGCCAGGCGCTCCAGCCGAGCAGCCCCAAGAGGATCAGCGCCGGCACGACGAAGCGCAGCCGGCGCGCATATACGCGAAGATGCACCGGTCTAGCCCTTGATGTGGAGCACGCAGATCAGCGTGAACAGGCGGCGGGCAGTGTCGAAATCCACGTCGATCTTGCCTTCCAGCCGTTCCTTGAGCAGCGACGCCGCGTCGTTGTGGATGCCGCGCCGCGCCATGTCGACGGTTTCGATCTGGGCGGGCGTGGCGTTGCGAATCGCGGCATAATAGCTGTCGCAGATGGCGAAGTAATCGCGGATCGGGCGGCGGAAGGCGGCGAGCCCCAGGATCAGTGTCTCCTGGAAGGACCCGTCTGCGCGCTTGATCTCCAGCGCCAGCCGCCCTTCCTGCACCGCGAGGTGGAGCTTGTAGGGGCCTGCATAGCCGTCCGTCTGGGGGCGCTGCGGGGCGAAGCGATTTTCCTCGAGCAGGTCGAAGATCGCGATCCGGCGCTCCTGCTCGATGTCCGCCGAGCGCCAAAGGATAGTGCGTTCGTCGAGCGTCACGTCTATGATGCGCGGATCGGCCATGACCGGCTCCTATCCGGTCATGCCCGTTATCCACAAGCACGCAGCGTTGATGCCGCCGAACGGGCGCGTCACAGGAGACTCATGGCCCAGCCCATTCCCCTTCCGATTCCCGATTCTCCCGAGGGCCTGAGCCTGCCCGCGAACGTGGAGGCGGAAGCGGCGCTGCTCGGTGCGATGATGATCGACAACCGAGTCGCCGAGGATGTTCTCCAGAAGCTGCGCCCCGAGCATTTCTTCGAGCCGCTGCACGGCCGGATCTATGACGCGATCGCGACGCTGGTGGGCGACAACCGGCTCGCCACGCCGGTGACGCTGAAGCCGCTGTTCGCGGCCGATACGGCGATGAAGGAGCTGGGCGGCCCGGGCTATCTCGCGCAGCTGACCGGCAACCCGGCCAGCCTGATCGGCGCGCGCGCGTTCGCGGACCAGGTCTATGATCTTGCCATGCTGCGGGCGCTGGTCGGCGTGGGCCGGGCGCTCGTGGACAATGCGCTCGACACCAGCCAGGAGATCAATCCGGCCAAGCAGATCGAGCAGGCCGAGCTGAAGCTCTACGAAGTCGCGGAAAAGGGTGGCGAGGATACCGGCGCCAAGAGCTTCACGCGCGCCGCGACGGTGGCGGTGCGCCATACCGAACGGGCGATGAACTCGGGCGGCAGCGTTTCGGGCATCACGTCGGGCCTTACCGACTTCAACGCGATGACCGGCGGCCTCAACCGATCGGACCTGCTGATCCTCGCCGGACGCCCGGGCATGGGCAAGACCTCGCTTGCCACCAACATGGCGTTCAATGCGGCCAAGCGGTATCTGGACGACATGGAGGCCGGCATCCCCGAGGAGAAGTCGATCGGCGCGCCGGTGGCCTTTTTCAGCCTGGAAATGTCGGCCGACCAGCTGGCGCTGCGTATCCTGTCGGAACAATCCGAAGTGAGTTCGGAGAAGCTGCGCACCGGCAATATCTCCGGTCCCGAGTTCATGAAGTTCGCCCGGGCAGCGGGCGATCTGGAGCGGCTGCCGCTCTATATCGATGATACGCCCGGCCTCACCATCGCCGCGCTGCGCACCCGTGCCCGGCGCCTGAAGCGCCAGCACAAGATCGGCTTCGTGGTGGTCGACTATCTCCAGCTGCTCACCGGCTCGGCCAAGGCCTCGGGCGACGGGCGCGTGCAGGAAATCTCGGAGATCAGCCGCGGCCTGAAGACGCTGGCCAAGGAACTGCACGTGCCGGTGCTCGCGCTCTCCCAGCTTAGCCGCGCGGTGGAAAGCCGCGAGGACAAGCGGCCGCAGCTCTCGGATCTTCGCGAATCGGGCTCGATCGAGCAGGACGCCGACATCGTGCTGTTCGTGTATCGCGACGAATATTATCACGACTTCAAGGCGCCCAAGGCCCCCGACGGCAATTCGACGCCCGACGAGATCGCCAAGTATCAGGCCTGGCACGATCACCAGCTGCAAGTGGCGAACAAGGCGAGCGTGATCATTGCCAAGCAACGTCACGGCGCGACCGGTACGGTTGACCTGCGCTTCGATCGCCAGTTTACCAAGTTCAGCGACTTGGCACCGGGCGGCTATTGACGCTTTTGTTCGCGTAACGCGGAAAATTCGGGCAGGATGCGCTTCAGCAACGTGCGGCCGACGGGCCGTATGGGGATGAGGGCGGCGATCCGGGCCTGATGACGGACGAGCGAGAAGCGCGCGAACGGCTTCGGCTGCAAGCGCTGGAAGCCTATGAAATCTTCGATACGCCGCGTGAGCCGGCGTTCGACGAAGTCGTGCGGCTCGCGGCCGATATCTGCGGGACGCCGATCGCGCTGGTGAGCTTCGTGGGCAGCGACCGCCTGTTCTTCAAGGCGGCGCACGGCGTGGACCTGCTCGGCATGGATCGCGACATGTCGTTCTGCGAAAGCGCGTTGCTCCAGGACGATCTGATGCTCGTTCCCGACGCTTCGAAGGATCCCCGTTTCGCCGAGACGCCGCTGGTCGCCGGCGATTCGCACATCCGCTTCTATGCGGGGGCCCAGCTACGCACGGCCGAAGGGCTGCCGATCGGAACCTTGTGCGTGCTCGATGCGCAGCCCCGCAGTCTCACCGAGCTCCAGCGGCGCACGCTCGAAGTGCTCGGGCACCAGGTGATGCACCAGCTCAACCTCCGGCGCGAACTCAAGCTGCGCGACGAATCGGACCTGCGCTATCGCACGCTGTTCGATACCATGGGCGAGGGCTTCTGCATCATCGAGTTCCTCGACGGGCCGTATGGCCCGATGAGCGATTACGTCCATGTCGACGCGAATCCCGCCTATGCGCTGCATGCGGGCATCCCGGATGTGGTGGGGCAGCGGTTGCGCGACATGGTTTCCGACGAGGCGGACGACTGGATCGCCCGCTATGGCGACGTGCTGCGGACCGGCAAACCGATCCGCTTCGAGCGCGAACTGGAGGCGACGGGGCGCTATCTTTCGCTGTCGGCCTTCCGGATCGAGCCGCCGAGCCGCAAGCAGGTCGCGGTGCTGTTCCAGGACGTGACCGGGCGCCGCCGGGCGGAAAACGACCTGCTCGCGCTCAACCGCACGCTGGAGGCGCGCATGGCCGAGGCGCTGGCCGAACGGGCGGTGCTCGCCGATATCGTCAACGGCAGCGAAGCCTTTGTCCAGGTGGTCGACATGGAGGGGCGCTGGATCGCGGTGAACAATGCGGCGATGGCCGAGTTCGAGCGGATCTTCGGGGTGCAGCCGCAGATTGGCATGCGGCAGGTCGATCTGCTCGAGGGCCATGTGCACCAGGACAAGTTGCGCGAGGTATGGGCGCGCGCGCTTGTCGAGGACGGGTATTCGGACATCATCCAGTATGAGGCGTCCGATGGGGCGCTCCATTTCTACGAGCAGCGCTTCAGCTCGCTGCGCGACGCCGAGGGGCGCAAGATCGGCGCCTTTTCCTTCGTCTATGACGTGAGCGACCGGCTGCGGGAGCAGGAACGGCTCCGCCAGGCCGAGGAAGCGCTGCGCCAGGCGCAGAAGATGGAGGCGGTGGGCCAGCTCACCGGCGGGATCGCGCATGATTTCAACAATCTGCTTGCCGGTATCTCGGGTGCGTTCGAAATGATCGGGATGCGCCTGTCGCAGGGGCGGAGCCGCGAGGTGGAGAAATATCTTGCGGCCGGCCAGGGCGCCACGCGACGCGCGGCGGCATTGACGCATCGGCTGCTCGCCTTTTCACGGCGGCAGACGCTCTCTCCCAAGGCCGTGGTGATCAACCGGCTGCTCTCCGAACTGGTCGAGCTGGTGCAGCGCACGGTGGGGCCGGCGATCGAAGTGGAGACGATCGCGGCGGGCGGGCTCTGGTCCACGCTGGTCGATGCGAACCAGCTCGAGAATGCGATCCTCAACCTGTGCATCAATGCGCGCGATGCGATGCCGGGCGGCGGCAAGATCACCATCGAGACGGGCAACAAATGGCTCGATCACCGCACCGCGCGCGAGCGGGGGCTGGAGCCGGGCCAATATGTCACCATTTGCGTGAGCGATACCGGCACGGGCATCGCGAAGGAGATACTCGACCGGGTGTTCGACCCCTTCTTCACCACCAAGCCGGTAGGCAAGGGCACGGGCCTGGGCCTGTCGATGGTCTATGGCTTCGCGCGGCAGAGCCAGGGGCATGTCCGGATCTATTCCGAGCCGGGGCAGGGAACGATGGTGTGCATCTATCTGCCGCGCCATCTGGGCGAGGAGGAAGAGGCGGCGGCGGTGGAGGACAGCGTCGCGGCAGCGACCAGCCACGAAGTCGAGATCGTGCTGGTGGTCGACGACGAACCGACGGTGCGAATGCTGATCGTCGATGCGCTGCGCGAACTCGGCTATTCCTGCCTGGAGGCGGGAGACGGTCCGGCGGGGCTGAGGCTGTTGAAGCGCACCGCGCGGATCGATCTGCTGATCACCGATGTCGGCCTGCCCGGCGGGCTAAACGGCCGGCAGGTGGCCGACGCGGCGAGGGCTGTGCGGCCCGGCCTCAAGGTGCTGTTCGTCACCGGCTATGCCGAGAACGCAGTGCTCAGCCACGGCCATGTCGAACATGGCATGGAAGTGCTGACCAAGCCCTTCGCTGTCGAAGACCTGACCATGCGGGTCGAGCGGATCATGCGCGAGCGCTAGGTGCGTAGCTTTCGAGATATCCGCAGCCGGTGCAGCGCCAGGTCCGGATCCTGTGGCGTTCGGCGCCCCCGCGCGCGATGTCGGCGAGCAGGCCCGCCGGCGCACCCTCGCTCCAGGTGCTGACGACCGAGCCGATCAGGAGATGGTCGGCGACATAGCCTTCGCTGAACTGGCCGCCGCATTTCGGGCAATCGCCTGGTTGATGCATGGAGCCCGTATATCAGAAGCTTGGCTGATTGGGGTCCCCATCTTCGACCGGCGTGTGGATGCCGCATTCGGTCTTGTCCCAGCCCCGCCAGCGGCCCGAGCGCGGATCCTCGCCCGGTTTGACCACGCTGGTGCAAGGGGCGCAGCCGATCGAGAGATAGCCCTGCGCCTCCAGCGGATGGCGGGGCAGGTCGTGCCGTGCGAACCAGGCTTCGACGTCCGTCTTGGTCCAGGTGGCGAGCGGGTTGAACTTCAGCCGGTCGCCGTCGAGTTCGAAACGGGGCAGGGCATTGCGAGTCGAAGCCTGGAATGCCTTGCGGCCGGTGATGCTGGCCTCGAAGCCCGCCAGCGCCCGTTCGAGCGGGATGACCTTGCGGATCTCGCAGCAGCCGTCCGGATCATAGGACCATCGCAGGCCCGTGGCGTCGCGCTTCTCGATCGTCTCCGCATCGGGGGTGACGATCTGCAGGTTCTTCAGGCCGATGAACGCCGCGAGTTCGTCGCGATAGGCGAGCGTCTCGGGGAAATGCTTGCCGGTGTCGAGGAAGAGGACCGGTACGTTCGGATCGGCCGGCGCCACGAGATGGAGCAGCGCAGCGCTCTCTGCGCCGAAGGAGGAGACCAGCGCCGCTTCGCCGAGCATGTGGTTGCCCAGCACCTCGCGCAGCATCTCGGGCGTGTCCGTGCCGCGGAACAGGTTGTTGAGGCGGATCGCGTCGGCCGCGGTCCAGCGCGGGGCGACATCCAGCCGATCGACTTCCCTGGCAAGCCTGCGCGCCGCTTCAGCCATGCCGGAGCTTCCACACCGGCACGAACGCGTCGGCTGCCGCCTGATAATGATGGTCGTAACGGGCAAGGGCAGCGGCGAGCACGGCTTCGTCCACCGGCGCTTCGGGCGCGAAACTGTCGAAGCCGCAGCGGCGCATCAGCGGAATCTGATCGACCAGTACGTCGCCCTGCGCGCGCAGCTCGCCCGTGTAGCCTGCTTCGCGCAGGATGCGGGCCGAACTGTAGCCGCGGCCGTCGCGGAACTTGGGGAAGCTCACTTCGACCAACGCGATGCGATCGAGATAGGGCAGCAGCACGCGTGCATCCTCGCCGCTTTCGATGCGAACGGCGGTGGCATTGGACTGACCGAGGAAGGAGTCGAGCGTGACCGCGGGCTCCTCATGCGCCTCGTCGTCGCGGTAGCGCAGCAGCTCACCCATAGATCGCCTCCTTGAACGGAGCCATGCCGACACGGCGATACGTGTCGAGGAAGCGCTCGCCCTCGTCGCGCTCGCGGAGGTACACGTCGGTGGCCTTCTCGATCGCGTCGACGATGCCGTCCTCGCTGAAGCCGGGGCCGGTGATCGTGCCGAGCGACACGTCCTCCGCGCCCGAGCCGCCGAGCAGCAGCTGATAGTTCTCGACGCCCTTACGATCGACGCCGAGGATGCCGATATGGCCGGCATGATGGTGGCCGCAGGCATTGATGCAGCCGCTGATCTTGAGCTTGAGCTCGCCCAGCTCGCGTTGCCGCCCGATGTCCGAGAAGCGCGTGGCGATCTTCTGCGCCAGCGGGATCGAGCGGGCGTTGGCGAGGCTGCAATAGTCGAGGCCCGGGCAGGCGATGATGTCGCTGATCAGGTCCAGATTGGCCTCGGCCAGCCCGGCTTCGCGGAGCTGCTGCCAGACCGTGTGGAGATCGGCCTTGCGGACATGTGGCAGGACGATGTTCTGCGCGTGGGTGACGCGCAGCTCGTCGAAGCTGTAGCGCTGGGCGAGATCGGCCATCAGGTCGATCTGGTCGGCGCTGGCGTCGCCGGGAATGCCGCCGATCGGCTTGAGGCTGATCGTGACCACCGCATGGCCGGGCTGCTTGTGCGCCGAGACGTTCTGGTCGAGCCACACCGCAAAATCGGGGTCGCTGCGGTCGAGTGTGTCGGGGGCATCCGCGTCATAGGGGGGCGGTGCGAAATGCGCGGCGATGCGGTCGAACTCGGCCCGCGGCGGATCGATGCCCAGCGCCTTGACCGCGGCGAACTCCTCCTCGACCTCGGCGGCGTATTTCTCTGCGCCGAGCTCGTGGATCAGGATCTTGATCCGCGCCTTGTACATGTTGTCGCGGCGGCCATAGCGATTGTAGACGCGCAGGCAGGCCTCAAGATAGCTGACGAAATCGTCGAACGGCACGAAGTCCTTGATCAGCGGCGCGATCATCGGCGTTCGCCCCATGCCGCCGCCGACATAGACTGCCGCACCGAGCCGGCCGTCCTTCTCGACGATCTGGAGACCGATATCGTGGAGGCGCATCGCCGCGCGGTCTTCCCTGGCGGCGATCACCGCGATCTTGAACTTGCGCGGCAAGTAGCTGAATTCGGGATGGAACGTGCTCCATTGGCGGAGCAGCTCGGCCCAGGGGCGCGGATCGGTCAACTCGTCGGCGGCGGCGCCGGCGAACTGGTCCGACGAGATGTTGCGGATGCAGTTGCCGCTGGTCTGGATGGCGTGCATCTCGACCGTGGCCAGCTCGGCAAGGATGTCCGGTGCGTCCTCGAGCTTGATCCAGTTGTACTGGAGGTTCTGGCGGGTGGTGAAATGGCCATAGCCGCGGTCATATTTGCGGGCGATGTGCGCCAGCATGTGCATCTGACGGCTGTCGAGCGTGCCATAGGGCACCGCGACGCGCAGCATATAGGCGTGGAGCTGGAGATAGAGCCCGTTCATCAGCCGCAGCGGCTTGAACTGGTCCTCGGTGATCTGGCCGGCGAGGCGGCGCTGTACCTGGTCGCGAAACTCCTCGACGCGCGCGGCGACGATGGAATGGTCATATTCGTCGTATTTATACATGTCAGATCACCCAGCTTCCGGCATTCGGATCCGCCGGCTTGAGGGTCAGGTCCGGGCGGACGGTGGGGCCGAGCGCGCGGATGCGGTCCTTGATATGCGCGGGGCGCGGCCCCTCGGGCGTGGCGGCAGCGTCGATCACATAAGGGCCGTTGACCCGGCGCGCGCCTTCCTCGGCATGGGCGATCGCCTCGCCCTGATCGCCGACATCGACGGCGTCCTCGACGTGGCGCGACCAGCCGGAGCCGGTCCACCAGGTGACGTCGCCGGTGGGAAGGTCGTTGCCGGTGAGCAGCTTCATGCCAGCGCCTCCGCCGCCTTTGCCCAGTTGGCGAGCTTGTCCTCCGCGTCTGCCAGCATCACGACTTCGCCGACGATGATGATCGCCGGGCTGCGCACCTGCTCCCGCGCCACCATCGGGCCGAGATCGGCGAGGATGGTGCGCAGCGCGCGGCTGCCCTCCAGCGTGCCGCGCTCGAGCACGGCAACCGGCATGTCGGGCGAGACGCCGTCGTTCATCAGCTTTTCGGAGATGTCCGGGCACGTGGCGACGCCCATGTAGATCACCAGCGTGCGGCCCTTGCCGGCGAGGCCGGACCAGTTCTGCTCGCTGAGCCCCTTGCACTGGCCGGCGACGAAGCTAACCGCGCTCGACCAGTCGCGATGGGTGAGCGGCAGGTTGACTTCGGCCGCGGCGCCCAGCGCGGCGGAGATGCCGGCGATCTCCTCCGCGGGCAGGCCGGCGGCGCGCACCGCTTCGACTTCCTCGCCGCCGCGCCCGAAGATGAACGGGTCACCGCCCTTGAGCCGCACCACGATCGCGCCGGTCTTCACATGGGCGATGATCAGTGCGTTGATTGCCTCCTGCGGCACGGTGTGCCTGGAGCGGCTCTTGGCGACCGAGATGCGATGCGCCCGGGGGGCGAGATCGAGGACGCGGAGATCGACCAGCCCGTCATGGACGAGCACATCGGCCCGGCCGAGCGCCTCGACGGCGCGCACGGTGAGCAGGCCCGGATCGCCGGGGCCCGCACCGACGAGAATCACGCGCCCGCGCGCGGTGGGATCGAGGAGCGTTGCCATTGCCGGCAAATGGGCCCCGGGCGCGCAAGGGGCAACGGACGGTTGCTTGGGGTGGGGCTAGGGAAACTATCCCAGCATGGGGTCAGCCGCCATGCGTCGCGGTCCGGACATGGGCGGCGGCACCGGGAACCTATCCGCCCCGGCTTGCAGCAATTGCCTTTGCGTGCGCCTGGATCGCCGCTCGCGTCGAGGCATCGCCGTCGAACACGCCGTACCAGCCCTGCGGCTCGTGCGGCGGATCGCCGAGCCAGGCAGTATCGCCGGGGCGGAAGCGATGGTCGCCATGGGCTGGGCGGCCCTCGCCGTTCCAGGCCCAGAAATTGGAACCCGCGACGATGCCGGGATTGGCTTCGACCGCGTCGTAGATCAGCTTGTAGTACAGGTCCCGGAACCGCGTCGCCGACTCCGGATCATAGCCGCCGCCGTCGCGCGGATAGCCGAATTCCTCGATGACCAGCGGCTTGCCGAGCGCGGTGGCCAGCGTCACGTGCCGGGCCATATATCCGCGTACCTTGGCAAAGCTGGCGTCGTTGGTGCCGGCGATATCCTTCGGGTCGACCCAGCCCCAGTTGAGCGGCCAGACATGCGCCGTCAGATAGTCGATCTCGGGGAAACCATGCGCCGCCCGATAGACATCGGCGCGCTCGATCGAACCCTTCAAGCCCTCGCTTCCCGTCGAGACGAGATGCCGGGGCGAAAGCGACTTGATCAGCCTGGCCGTGCCCTGGATCCAGCCATAATAGGCCGGAAGCAGCGGCCCGGCGGCCTTGATGCTGCCGCCGGGGCGCGGTTCGTTCGCGAGCTGCCAGGCCATGATCGTGGCGTCGCCGGCATGGGCCCGCACGGTGGCGCGCACATGATCGTGGAACAGGCCCACTGCCTCGCCGTTCGCATAGAATTGCGCGGCCATGTCCGGGAATTCCGGCCAGGGGTGGGCCGGGTCGTTCATGTCGAGATATTTCCCGCCATTCACCCAGCTGAGATACGTCATTATCCCGCCCGACCATTCCCAGAAATTGGTGAGGTAGAGCACTGCCTTCATGTCGCGTTCGCGCATTTCGGCCAGCACGAAGGCGAGGCCGTCGGCCAGGGCCGGATTCCGCGAGCCGCCACGGCCATGAAAGGCTGGCTTCACCGAGTTGCGGAGGGGCGAATCCTCGGCCGAAGCGGCGATGCGCAGGTTGCGGACATCCATCGCGGCGAGAGTGTCGAGCTCGCGGCGCAGGCGATCGCGGTTGCCCCAGGGCGCATCGGCACCGAGCCAGGCGGCGTACCACAGGTTGGCGCCGGCGAAGCGATAGGGCCTGCCGCCAAGGAACAGGCCCGTGCCCTTGCGGGTGACGAAATCGCCGGGGGCTGCTGCCGTTGCGGGGAGGGGCAGCGCGGCGGCTGCAAGTGCGGCGCCGCCCGATCCGAGCACGGACCTGCGGGTGAACATGGTCTTCCTCCCCTGTTAGCGGTCACATCATAACCGCAACGGCGCGGGGAGGAAGTGGGTGACGGGGGCGCGACCCTCGCAGGTGAGAGGGGGAAGGGCCGCGCCGCCGTCTGCCCGCGTGTGTTGCGCCTGCACGCGGGCGGGAGAGGGTCAGTCGAACAGGTCCTCGAGGAACGACTTGCGGCGCTTGTGCGGGTAATGGCCGCCATGGCCGTGGCCGCGTTCGTCGTAGCGGGGCCGCTCGTCGCGATACTGGGGCGCCGGCGCTGCGGCCGGAGCCGCGCTGCGCTCGATGATCTTGTCGAGCTCGCCGCGATCCAGCCACACGCCGCGGCAACTGGGGCAATGGTCGATCTCGATCCCGGAGCGCTCGACCGGCACCAGCACGGTGCCGTCGACAGGGCAGGTGAAGCTGGCCATGATTACTCCTCCCGCTGGCCCATCAGGCCGAGCAGCAGCTGGAACATGTTGATCAGGTTCAGATAGAGCGACAGCGCGCCCATGATCGCCAGCTTGTCGGCGGCTTCGCTGCGGCCATAGTGCGCATATTCGCTCTTCAGGCGCTGCGTATCCCAGGCGGTGAGGCCGGCGAACACCACGACGCCCACGACCGAGAGCAGCATCTGCAGCATCGACGAGCCGAGGAAGATGTTGACGATGCTTGCCAGCACCACCGCGATCAGGCCGACGAACAGGAAGGTGCCCATGCCCGTCAGGTCGCGCCTGGTGGTGTAGCCGAACAGGCTGAGCGCCAGGAACATCGCGGCGGCGGCGAAGAAGGCCATGGCGATGCTCTGGCCGGTGAAGACCAGGAAGATGCTCGCCATCGACACGCCCATCACGCCGGCAAAGGCGAAAAAGGCAGTGCGCGCGCCCGCGACGCTCATCCGCTCGATGCGGAACTGGAAGAAGAAGATGAAGGCAAGCGGTGCGAACATCGCCGCCCATTTGAGCGGGGTGCCGAAGATCAGCGCGACCAGCGCCGGCGTATTCGCCACGGCGAGCGCGACGAGGCCGGTGATCGCCAGACCGATCCCCATGTTGCGATAGATGCCCAGCATGTGCTGGCGCAGCCCTTCGTCAAAGCGCGCGGCGGCGGCGCCGGTGCGGGGGATCTGGTAGAGAGGGTTCACGTGCGAAAACTCCAATCGAAGCAAGGCATTCGATCGAGCGACACTCGGTTCGGTCTCGGTGGGGAAGGGGGACTGCCGTCCAAACCTGCACCGAGCGCGCTCGATGCGGTCCGACATCACGAGGGCTTGGAAAAGCCCTCGCCAGAGGGGCCCGGTCCGCAGATTGCAATCTAGGAGGCGGTCATGTCCGCTTCAATGACGCTAGTGTAACAAAGTATTGCTCAGGCGTCGCGCAGGCCCACGCCCATCGAGGCGCGCGCCGAATCGCTCTCCGACGAGACGACCGGATAGGCGCAATAGTCCGCTGCATAATAAGCGCTGGGCCGGTGGTTGCCCGACCAGCCAACGCCGCCAAAGGGAGCGGCGGACGAGGCGCCGTTGGTCGGCCGGTTCCAGTTGACGATGCCGGCGCGGATGTTCGCCCAGAATTGGTCGTAGAGCTTGGGATTCTGTGCGACCAGGCTGGCCGACAGGCCGTAGCGCGTGTCGTTGGCCTCGGCGATCGCTTCCTCGAAGCTGTTCATGCGATAGACTTGGAGGATCGGGCCGAACAGCTCGACATCCACCTTCTCGCTCGCGCCGGTCATGTCGATCACGCCGGGCGTGAGGAAGGGGCGGCCCTCGATCGGGCGCTCCATGTGGCGAATCGGGCGGCCACCCATCGTCAGCAGCGCCAGGAAGCTCTCGGTGAGCATGTCGGCGGCGTCGTTGTCGATCACCGGGCCCATGAAAGGGGCGGGATCGGCATGCGGCTCGCCGATGATCAGCCGGCCGATCAGCTTGTTCAGCTCGCTCATCAGCGGATCGTAGAGCTTCTCGTCGACGATCAGGCGGCGGGCGGCGGTGCAGCGCTGGCCGGCGGTGGTGAAGGCCGACTGCACGACGAGCACGGCGGCCGAATAGAGATCGGGCGTGTCCCACACGACGATGGGGTTGTTGCCGCCCATCTCGAGCGCGAGAATCTTCTCGGGCTTGGTGGCGAACTGGCGGTTCAGGGCAATGCCGGTATTGGCCGAGCCGGTGAACAGCAGCCCGTCGATGTCCGGATGGCCGGCAAGCGCCTTGCCCTGGTCCGGGCCGCCGATGAGCAGGCGGATGCAGCCCTCCGGAATGCCGGCGGCGCGATAGCAATCGACCAAGAAGGCGCCCGAAGCGGGAGTCTTCTCGGAGGGCTTGAACACCACGGCATTGCCGGCGAGCAGGGCCGGGACGATATGGCCGTTGGGCAGGTGGACGGGGAAGTTGTAGGGCCCCAGCACCGCCAGCACGCCGTGCGGCTTGTGGCGCAGCGCCAGGCGGGTGTTCATCGGCGCGTCGATACGGCGCTGGCCGGTGCGCTCGGAAAAGGCAGTGATCGAGATATCAACCTTGGCGATCACCGTCTCGACTTCGGTGCGCGCTTCCCAGAGCGGCTTGCCGGTCTCGCGGGCGAGCAGGTCGGTGAAGGCATCCGCCTTTTGCCGAACGACATTGGCGAAGCGGCGCAGCGCCTCGATGCGATAGGCGAGCGGATGGGCGGCCCAGGCGGCCCAGCTCTGCCGCGCGAGCGCGACTTCCTTGTCGGCGTCTCCGCTCGTCTGGCGCCAGAGAATGGCGCCGGTGGCGGGTTCGGTCGAGATGATTTCCGTGCCGGGCATTCGATGTCGGGGATGGGCTTTCAGGAAGGGTTACGCGCTCTTGCACGAATTTTGGCGGCTAGGCCAGTGCCTCTGCCATATGCCGTATGGCGCCGACCTTGGCATGGAGCGGTCCCCAATCGTCCGACTCGGCGATCGACGCCCAGATCGTCTCCACTTCGTCGATCAGCATCGAGCAGGGCGCCCCCGACCAATAGCCATGGTCGCGGGTCTTCCGCGGGCGATAATGCTCGAGCTGGCCGCGCAGATCGTCGAACGCTTCGCCATAGTGAGTCGGAAGGTCGCCGCCGAACGCGTCGAAGAAGAATTCGTCGAGCGGGGTCAGCGTCTCGGCGAGCGCCTTTTCCAGCGTGCTGGCGAGCACCCGATCCGCCTCGGTGCTGCGCGGAGTCACGCCGAGACGCCAGAGCAACGCTTCGGCCACTTCGCGCCGATAGACTTCGGGAAAGGTCTCCATCGCTTCGATCAGCGCTTCCTCGTCGGCGATCCGTCGCAGCGCGATGGCGAGCTGCATCGCGTCCCAATAGATCGCCTCGGGCTGGCGGCCGAAGGCATAGAGCCCGGCATGGTCGAAATAGGCGGCGGTGAAGCCCGGATCCCAGAACGGGGCGAAGCGCCATGGGCCATAGTCGAAGCTCTCGCCGGTGACGTTGATGTTGTCGCTGTTGAGCACGCCGTGGACGAAGCCGGCGGCCATGAAGCGGGCCGCCATCTTCGCCGTCCGCCGGGCGACATGTGCGAGCAGGCGGGCGGGGCCGTCCTCGCCGGGCTCCTCGCCATGATAGTGGCGCAGCACATAGGCGACGAGGCGCGCCATCGCCTCGGTCTCCCCGAAATGGGCGAGGCGCTGGAAGGTGCCGATGCGGATATGGCCGTGATTGAGCCGCACGAGCACCGAGGAGCGGGTGGGCGAGGGTTCGTCGCCGCGATGGAGTTCCTCGCCGGTCTCGACGAGGGAAAAGGTGCGGGAGGTCTCGACGCCCAGTGCCTCCAGCATCTCGGTGGCGAGGATCTCGCGCACGCCGCCCTTGAGCGTGAGGCGCCCGTCGCCGAAGCGGCTGTACGGCGTCTGGCCGGAACCCTTGGTGCCGAGGTCCATCAGCCGCCCGCGGGAATCGAGCATCTGGGCGAACAGGAAGCCGCGGCCGTCGCCGATCTCGGGATTGTACACGCGGAACTGATGGCCGTGATAGCGCAGCGCCAGCGGCGTGGGGAGCGAGCCTTCCAGCGGCGCGAACCGGCCGAAATGCGCGATCCATTCCGCATCGGACAGGCCGTCCAGCCCCACTTCCGCGGCCGCCCGATCGTTGCGGAAGCGCAGGATCGCCTGCGGGAACGGCGCGGCCGCGACCGGATCGTAGAAGGCGTCGCCCAGTTCGAGGATCGCCTGTTGCGGAGTGAAGTCCATGCGGCGATATGGGGAAGGATGGGTGATCGGCGCAACTATTCCGACGGTTTCTGGTGGTCGCGGGACGGGATTCGTCTCCACTATCGCGAATATGCCGGGCCGGCGGACAAGCCGCCCATACTCTGCTTCCCCGGCCTGACGCGCAACGCGCGCGACTATGAGGGGCTGGCCGAGCGGCTGGCGGGCGCATGGCGCGTGCTCTGCGTCGAGTTCCGCGGACGCGGCGAGAGCGGCTACGCCAAGGATCCGATGAGCTATGTGCCGCTCACCTATTTCCAGGACGTCGAGGCCCTGCTCGAGGAGCAGAAGATCGAGAGGTTCGTCGCGGTCGGCACGTCGCTGGGCGGGCTGGTGACGATGCTGCTCGCCGCGACCGAGCGCGACAAGCTGGCCGGCGTGGTGCTCAACGATGTCGGGCCGGAGATCAACCCGGCCGGCCTGGCGCGCATCCGCACCTATGTCGGCAAGGCCATATGGTACCCGACCTGGATGCACGCCGCCCGCGGGCTCGCGGACGGCAATGCCGATGTCTATCCGAACTACGGCATCGAGGATTGGCTGCGCATGGCCAAGCGGCTCTACCGGGTGAACAGCTCGGGCCGCATCGTGCTCGACTATGACATGAAGATCGCCGAGCCGTTCCGCGTGCCGGGCAACGAGACGGGGCCGGACATGTGGCCGACGATCGATGCGATGCAGGGCCTGCCGCTGCTGATCGTGCGCGGCGAGCGCTCGGACATCCTGAGCGAGGAGACCGCCGCGAAGATGATCGAGCGAGTGCAGGGGGCGGAGCTGTTGACGGTGCCGCAGGTCGGCCATGCGCCCACGCTGGAAGAGCCCGAAGCCGTGGCGGGGATCGCGCGGCTGCTGGCGAAGGCAGCGGGCTGAACCAGGGATCCTCCGCGATGCCGGTCTTGTCTCGGCATCCAGGACGATGCTGCGTGGAGAACTGTCTCTGCCTGAGATCCCGGCTTTCGCGAGGATGACGGATTGGCTATCGAGCCTTCCCAACGATGCCAATCCACATCCTCCATCTCCATTCGACCTTCAACCTCGGCGGCAAGGAAGCACGCGCCGTGCGGCTGATGAATGCGTTCGGCGACAAGGCGCGGCATACGATCGTCTCGGCCATGCCCGATCAGCTCGAGGCGCGGGCGATGATCGCCAAGGGGATCAAATACGAGATCGCGCAGGATCCGCCGTCGCTCTCGGGCCGCCCTTCGGTGAAACGCTACGAAGCGATCGCGCGCTACATGCGCCGCTTCGATCTGGTGCTCACCTATAACTGGGGGGCGATCGACGGCGTGATGGCGGCGCGCGTATTCGGCAAGGGCCTGCCGCCCGTGATCCATCACGAGGAAGGCGTCAACAAGGACGAGGCCGAGAAGATCAATCCGGTGCGCAACATGTATCGCCGGCTTGCGCTGCCCGCCGCCAATGCGCTGGTCGTCCCTTCCGAGGTGCTCGAGCGGATCGCGCTCAGGCACTGGCGCCAGCCGGCGGACCGGCTGTTCCGCATCGCCAACGGCATTCCGACCACGCTCTATGCCGGCAAGCCGGACGTGAACCTGATCCCGGAGCTCAAGAAGAAGAAGCCCGGCACGCTGGTCGTCGGTTGCGTCGCGGGCCTGCGGCCGGTCAAGGACCTGCCGATGCTGGTGCGCGCGGTGGCGGGACTCAACACGCGCTTCAAGCTGGTGATCGTCGGCGAGGGGCCGGAGCGGCAGAACATACTCGACGCCGCCGAGGCGATGGCGATCGAGGACGATGTGATCCTGACCGGGTTTCTGCGCGAGCCGCACCGTTACATGGGGCTGTTCGATGTCTTCGCACTTTCGTCGAGAAGCGAGCAGGCCCCGATCTCGGTGCTGGAGGCTATGGCTGCCGGCCTGCCGGTAGTCGCGCCCCAGGTGGGCGACATCCCGGCGATGGTCGGCGAGCGCAACCGGCATTTCCTGCCGCCCGAGCGCACCGAGGTGGTGCTGCGTGACCGGATCGACATGTTCGTCAGGCATCCCGAGGAGCGCACGATGGTGGGGGAAGAGAACCGCGCGCGCGTCCGTGCGTTGTTCGACGAGGGTGAAATGATCGCCGCCTATGCGCGCCTCTATGGCGCAGCGATGGGACGGCCTGACGCATTGCGATAGCGATTGTTGCTCGCTTGTTGCGTCCGATCCGTCTAGCGTCGCCCGAATTTTAGTCTGGAGGTTCTGTGTTCAAGGGTCTGTCGCCCATCCTGTACAACGGCCGCGAGGTCTGGCCGATCGTCGAGGGGGGCAAGGGTGTGGCTGCCACCAACCATGCCAGCGCGGGCGCCTGGGCCGCCGCGGGGGGCATCGGCACGGTCTCTGCGGTCAATGCCGACAGCTATGATGCCGATGGCAAGATCATCCCGCAGATCTATCGCGCGCTCACGCGCCGCGAGCGGCACGAGGAACTGATCCAGTACGCGATCGAAGGCGCCGTCCAGCAGGTGAAGAAGGCGTTCGAGATCGGCGACGGCAAGGGCGCGATCAACATCAACGTGCTCTGGGAAATGGGCGGCGCGCAGCGCGTGCTGCACGGCGTGCTGGAGCGCACCCGCGGCATGGTCGCCGGCGTCACCTGCGGCGCGGGCATGCCCTATAAGCTCAGCGAGATCGCGGCCTCCTACAACGTCAACTATCTGCCGATTGTCAGCTCCGGCCGCGCCTTCCGCGCGCTGTGGAAGCGCGCCTATTCCAAGGCGAGCGAATGGCTGGCGGCAGTGGTCTATGAGGATCCCTGGCTCGCCGGCGGCCATAACGGCCTGTCCAACGCCGAGGATCCGCTGAAGCCGCAGGACCCCTATCCGCGCGTCAAGGAACTGCGCGAGGTGATGCGCGAGGGCGGCATCTCCGACGAAGTGCCGATCGTGATGGCCGGCGGCGTCTGGTATCTGCGCGACTGGAACGACTGGATCGACAATCCCGAGCTCGGCCGCATCGCCTTCCAGTTCGGCACGCGCCCGCTGCTCACGCAGGAAAGCCCGATTCCCGACGGCTGGAAGGCCAAGCTGATGGAGATCGAGGAAGGCGAGGTGCTGCTCCACCGCTTCTCGCCGACCGGCTTCTATTCGTCGGCGGTGCGCAACCCGTTCCTGCGCAACCTCGAGGCGCGATCGGAACGCCAGATCCCCTATTCGACCGAAGAGGCGGGCGATCACACCTTCCAGCTCGACGTCGGCGTGAAGGGCAAGAATTTCTGGGTGACGCGCAACGACCTGCTGCGCGCGCGCCAGTGGTTCGGCCACGGCTTCACCTCGGCGCTCAAGACGCCGGACAACACGCTCGTGTTCGTCAATGATGAGGAAAAGGGCATCATCCGCAAGGACCAGGCGGATTGCATGGGCTGTCTCAGCCAATGCGCCTTCTCGTCCTGGGCGGATACCGAGACCAATTCGACCGGCCGGCTGGCGGATCCGCGCAGCTTCTGCATCCAGAAGACGCTGCAGGAGATCGCGCATGGCGGCCCGACCGACGAGAATCTGATGTTCGCGGGGCATGCCGCCTACAACTTCAAGCGCGATCCGTTCTATTCGAACGGTTTCGTGCCGACGGTGAAGCAGCTGGTGGACCGGATCCTGACGGGCGACTGAGGGGTTTCCGGCGCGGCTCGGGCCGCATCTCGGGAGCGTCGGGAAGCTTCGGTCAGATCTGCCAGAGCGTGAGCGCGGCGCAGATGCCGGCGACCATGATCGTGGTGCCGGCGAGCAGCCAGCCGAGAAGCGGGTAGCGGGTCGCGTGCATGGGCGGCGCGGCGGCGGCCGGAGCATCCTGGCCGGTCGCCCGGGGCGCGCGCGCCTGGCTGGCGGCCCAGCTTTCGTTGGCGGCGCGCAGCAGCGCGTTGAAGTTCAGCCGTTCCAGCAGCTGGATGCCGAGCGCCTTGCCCTTCACCCACACCACCCGGCCGACCAGCGCGAGCGAGGCCTTGCGAACCTCGACATAGGTTCCCGGCCTGGGCGGGAACGGCGCCAGCAGCATCATGCCGTGCGGCGAGATGTTGCGGATGGTCACGTCGCACCATCCCCCCTTGCTGCGCATCTGGGCGGGAATGACGACCTCCCGCCTCGACTCTCTTGGTTGCATCTGGTGATCCCCCGGCGCACCGCCCTGATGGACGGCATCGCGCGAGCGAGTTACGCAGTATCGCGCTTACCGCCGGCTTGCCGGCCTTGGTTAATTTCGCGGAAGATGCTCCGGATCGGACGAATTGCTCCAGATCACGGAAAGTATTTGTAAGATAAACCTACAGCCAGCCGTCGAGAACCTGGTCGGGCGGCCGGTGTCCGTCGGACCAGGCGCGAATGTTAGCGATCACTTTGACGCCCATATCCTCGCGCCCTTCGAACGTGGCGGAGCCGAGATGCGGTAGCAGCACGACATTGGCAAGTTCGATCAGGCGCGGATCTACCGCCGGCTCGTCGACATAGACGTCGAGCCCCGCGCCGGCGATACGCCTCCCGGCAAGCGCGGCGATCATCGCCTCATTGTCGACGATCTCGCCCCGGGCGGTGTTGATCAGCCAGCCCGCCGGGCCGAGCAGGTCGAGCCGGCGCGCGTCGATCAGCCCGCCGGTGGTATCGGTATGGGGCGTGTGGATCGTGAGGATGTCGGCCGCCTCGAGCATCGAATCGAGTTGCGGGTGCCAGGTGGCGCCCAGCTGCGCCTCGAGCACCTGCGGCAGGCGGTGGCGGTTGTGGTAATGGATCTGGAGGCCGAAGGCGCGCGCGCGCATCGCCACTGCCTGGCCGATCCGGCCCATGCCGAGGATGCCGAGCTTCTTGCCGCCGATCCTGTGGCCGCGCATCGAAGTGGGCGCCCAGCCGGTCCAGCCGCCCGCGCGCACCAGCTCGTCGCCTTCGACCAGGCGGCGCGGCACGGCAAGGATCAGCGCCATCGCCATGTCGGCGGTATCTTCGGTGAGGACGCCGGGCGTATTGGTGACGGTGATGCCGCGCGCGCGGGCTGCCTTCAGGTCGATATGGCCGACTCCGGCGCCATAATTGGCGATCAGGCGCAGGCGATCCGGCGCCGCATCGATCAGCGCGGCGTCGATCCGATCGGTGACGGTGGGCACCAGGACGTCGCAATCCGCCAGCGCGGCGGCGAGCGCGCCCTGGGTCATCGGCGCGTCGCCGGCATTGGCGACGGCGTCGAACAATTCGGCCATCCGCGCCTCGATGCCGTCGGGCAACGCGCGCGTGACGATCACGCGGGGATGGGGAGGGCGCGGGCCATGTGCCATAAAGGGCGGCTTGGCCGGTGGCGCGGCGCCAGTCAACGGTTGATGGCGAGGCGCCGCTCGGCGTAGATAGGCGCGACACAGTTCACGAGGATCGCATGCGTTTTGGGAAATGGGCCGTGCTCGGCGTCGTCGCGCTGGGGTTGGCCGTTCCCGCGCACGCCCAGCGCAAGACGCCCTATTTCGTCTCGATAAAGGCCGAGAAGGCGCGCATGCGCACCGGGCCCGGCCGCAACTATCCCTCGAACTGGCTCTATCAGCGCCGCGGCCTGCCGTTGAAGGTGATCGATATCTATGGCGAGTGGCGCAAGGTCGAGGATCCGGACGGCACCCAGGGCTGGATGCTCGCTAATCTGCTCGACGAAGTGCGCACGGCGATCGTGATCGGCACGGTGAGCGAGATGCGCGATGCCCCGCGTTTCAACGCGCGGGTGAGCTGGCGCGCGGCGCCGGGCGTGGTCGGGCGCGTCAGTCGCTGCTCGAGCAACTGGTGCTGGTTCGACGTGGCCGGGCGTGGCGGCTATATCGAGCAGAGTCACATCTGGGGAACGGATCCGGGCGAGGCGGTGAACTGATCCTGCCCGATCCGAATCCCGGGCGGCGCCGTCCTCCCAGGTTTCCGGCACGCGTGAACCGCGCGGAGGCAGCGCTTTCGACGGATGAGGATTCGACGGACAAGGAGATGTGAGAATGACCTTCCGATTCGTCCCTTTCATTCTTGCCGGCTCGCTGTTCGCGACGGGTACGTCGGCGCAGACGGCGGGCGCCTTCATGCAGAACCCGGCCTTCAAGGATCCGGCGCCGGCCAAATGCGAGACCAGCTTCGACATGCAGCATTGCGCGGCGCATGACCTGCGCGTCGCCGATGCGCAGATGAGCGCACGCTACACGGCACTGCGCTCCCGGCTTGGGCTGGCGGCGCGGCAGAAGCTGCTGGCCGAGCAGCGCCAATGGCTGGCCGATCGCGATCGCGGGTGCGTCGCCAAGGGGAAGCGCTATCAGGGCGGGACGATGGGGCCAGTGGTGGTCGCGCAATGCTGGGTCGACGTGACTCAGGCGCGCGCGAAGGCGCTTGCCCGGCGCTAAGTTGGGGACTCAAGCAAGTATCTGATTTCCCATCGTCATCCCGGTTCAAGGCCGGGGTGACGATGGGAGAATATGAATCCGCAACCTAAGCGGGCTCGCCCGGCGTCGGGTCGCCCGATTCCTCGATCAGCTGGCGGCGTGCCTCGATCCGGGCTTCGTCATACCAGGCGCGGGCGGTTTCGGGGAGCGATATCAGGATCGCGTCGTCCGGCTCGCTGGCGATGCGATCGACCAGCGCCTGCGCCTCCACGCCCAGCAAGGGCGCAAGCAAGCGCAGGGTGCGGGCGCGGAGGCGTAGCTCGAAATCGTCGAGGCGTGCCGATTCGACCTCGGCCCTTCCGAGCAGCGCGCCTCTAAGATCGAAGACCATCTTTCCTTCCCTTGCCATTCCGGTTCCCGCCGGGATGGCTCGCCGGGTCTCAGTCGAGCAGTTCCACGGCCATTGCCGTCGCCTCGCCGCCGCCGATGCACAGCGAGGCGAGGCCGCGCCGCGCGCCGCGCGTCTCGAGCGCCGAGAGCAGCGTGGCGAGCACGCGCGCGCCGCTGGCGCCGAGCGGATGGCCGAGCGCGATCGCGCCGCCATTGACGTTGAGCGTGGCATGATCGAGCCCGAGCTCCTTCATCGCGATCATGGCGACCGCGGCGAAAGCCTCGTTGACTTCGAACAGATCGACGTCGCCGATCTCCCAGCCGGCCCTGGCAAGCGCCTTCTTCATCGCAAAGACCGGGGCGGTGGTGAAACGCGCCGGCGCATGGGCATGCGCGGCATGCGCCACGATGCGGGCGACGGGCGTAAGGCCGAGCTTCTCCGCGACGCTCATCCGCGTCATCACCAGCGCGGCTGCGCCGTCCGAGATCGAGGAGGCGTTGGCGGCAGTGATCGTGCCATCCTTCGCGAAGGCCGGCTTCAGCGTGGGGATCTTGGCGGGATCGCCCTTGGCGGGCTGCTCGTCGAGCGTGACCGAGACGATGCCCTTGCGCGTTTTCACTTCGACCGGGACGATCTCGCGGTCGAACGCGCCGCTGGTCTGCGCCGCCTTGGCGCGCTCGAGCGAGGCGATGGCGAAATCGTCCTGCGCGGCGCGCGTGAACTGATATTCCCGGGCCACTTCCTCGGCGAAACTGCCCATCAGCCTGCCGGGTTCATAGGCATCCTCGAGCCCGTCGAGATACATGTGATCCATCAGCCGGTCATGGCCGATGCGCGCGCCGGCGCGGTGGCGCATCGAGAGATAGGGCGCGTTGGTCATGCTCTCCATGCCGCCCGCGATCAGCAGGTCGACCGAGCCGGCCGCAAGCGCCTCGGCCGCCATGATCGCCGCCTGCATGCCCGAGCCGCACATCGTGTTCACGGTGGTCGCTTCGATATGGTTGGGCAGGTCCGCCTTCAGTGCCGCCTGGCGCGCGGGCGCCTGGCCCAGGCCCGCGGGAAGCACGCAGCCCATGTAGATCCGCTCGATGGCATCGCCCTTGAGCCCGGCGCGCTCCACTGCGGCGCCGACCGCGGCGGCACCGAGATCAGTGGTGCTTGCCTCGCTCAGCACGCCCTGGAAGCTGCCCATCGGCGTGCGGGCGTAGGAGGCGATGACGACGTCGTCGGCGGACATATTGGATCCTCTCGTTGGTTGGGGCGCATCTAGTATCGCGCGCGACGGTTTGCAAAAGCCGCGCGCCCCGGCATGACAGGGCTGGCCATGAACCCGATCGAGATTCCCGGATGACATGCCTCGATCGGCGGGATCGCCGCTGCGTTCATGGTGTCGCCCGATTTCACGCGGAGCACCCCCGGCTGGAGCTTCGCGCTGTTCGCCGCTTCGAGCATCGCCGGGGTCGTCGGCGCGCTGCTCTCGAAGGATGCGCCGCTCCGGGCGCGGAATCTGGTGCTGTTCGGGATCAACTGCTCCGGTATCTATCGCTATCTCATCTGCAGGAAGAAGCGTCCCGGGGAATGCTGACGCATGACGATTGATCCGGTCTGGGGCTGGGCGGTGCTGCTCGGCGTGCTGGGGCTCGTCTTCGGCAGCTTCATCGCGACGCTGGCCATCCGCTGGCCCGCGGGGCGGGCGATCAGCCGCGGTCGATCCGAATGCGACAGTTGCGGCAAGGGGCTGCGCGCGGGCGAACTGGTGCCGGTGATGAGCTACCTTTTCCAGCGCGGCCGCTGCCGGGGCTGCGGTGCGCCGATCGGGGTGAGTCATGTGCTGACCGAATTGCTGGGCGGCGCGATCGGCGTGGCGGCGGCGATCGCCTCGCCCGATCCCGCCGGGGCGGCGGGCGCGGTCTTCGGCTGGCTGTTGCTGACGCTGGCGGCGCTCGACGAGGCGCCGCTGTGGCTGCCCAATGCGCTGACCGGGCTGCTCGCGGCGGCGGGATTGGCGACGGGGCTGGCAGGTCTCGATCCGCCGATCGGCGATCGGCTGATCGGCGGCGCGGCCGGGTTCGGCGTGCTGTGGCTGGTCGCCTGGGGATATCGCCGGCTGCGCGGGCGGCAGGGGCTGGGCGGGGGCGACCCAAAATTGTTCGGCGGAATCGGCTTGTGGCTGGGCTGGCAGGCGCAGCCGCTGGTGCTGCTCGCCGCCTGCCTGATCGGGCTGGCCGGGGTATTGGGGCTGATGCTCGGCGGCAGGCAGGTGACGGCGACCGATCGGCTGCCCTTCGGCGTGATGCTGGCGGCGGCTGCCTTCGCGGTATGGCTTGGCTTGGCGATCGGACCGATGCCGGGTTAGGCTCGTGTCCAAACAGGCGGGGAGAGAGCGATGCGGAACATGATGCTGGGTGCGCTCCTGGGGCTGCTCGCGGCGAATGGGGCGATGGCGCAGGACAAGTCGGCCGACGCGACGATCCAGGTGCTGGGCGTCGGCACGGTGGAGGAGGCGCCGACCATTGCCCATATCTCCTTCAAGCTGCGCGCCGAGGGCAAGGGATCGGATGATGCGCTGCGCGCCCTGGTCGCGCGCAAAGAAGCGGTGGCTCGCGACATGGGGGCGCTGGCCGAGGCCAAGTTCCGCCTCGAGACCGGAGATGTCGGGATCAATGAGGTGCGCGGGCGCGACTGCCGCGGCGCGAGCGAGGATGAAGACACGCCGCGCCTTTCCACCGGAGCATGCGCGGTCCTGGGCTATGTCGCGATGATGGAGGCATCGGTTGACGTGAGCCCCGTCGCGCTCGCGGGCACGCTTTCGGGGCTGGCGAGCAGGGCGGGCGCCAGCGAGGTGCGTCTTTCGAGGTTCCGTACCGCCGATCCGCGCGCGGCACAGCAGCGTGCGATGGCGGCCGCGGTGGCGAATGGACAGGAGCAGGCACAGGCGATCGCGGCTGCGTCGGGCGCGAAGCTTGGCCGGCTGGTGCGGGTGAGCGATCAGAATGGCGGCTATGCCATGGCCGATCAGTTGCAGGGACTTGCCGCAAGCGGCTCACAGAGGGAGGCCCGCATGCGCGAGCCGGTGGCGGTGGAAATCACTCCACAGGCGATCACGACCACGGCGCGGCTGGTCCTGGTCTACGAGATCGCGCGATGAGCATGCGCGACCTGCTCGACGCCCAGCGCGCCGCCTTCATGGCCGAGTTGCCGGTATCGCTCGATGCGCGCCGCGACCGGCTGAAGCGCGCGATCGCGATGATCGCCGACAATGCCGACTCGCTGTGCGACGCGCTGAGCGAGGATTTCGGCCATCGCAGCCGCGACCAGTCGATGATCACCGACATCGCCGCATCGGTGGGGCCGCTCAAGCACGCGCTGAAGCATTTCGTGCGCTGGTCCAGGCCGGCGCGCAAGCCGGTCCTGTTCCCGCTCGGGCTGCTCGGCGGGCGCGGACATGTCGAATATCAGCCCAAGGGTGTGGTGGGGATCATCGCGCCGTGGAATTTCCCGGTGCAGCTGGTGATGAGCCCGCTCGCCGGCGTGTTCGCGGCAGGCAACCGGGCGATGGTGAAGACCAGCGAATACACGCCCCTGGTCTCGGCGCTGATGGCGGAGCTGGCGGAGCGCTATTTCGACCCCGGCGAGCTGGCCTTCGTCACCGGCGGGCCGGAGGCGGGCAAGGCGTTCGCCGAGCTGCCCTTCGACCATCTGCTGTTCACCGGCGCCACGGGCATCGCGAAGCACATCCTGCACGCCGCCGCCGACAATCTCGTGCCGGTGACGCTGGAGCTGGGCGGCAAGTCGCCGGTGGTGATGGGCCGCTCGGCCGACATCGCGCAGGCGGCGGAGCGCGTGGCGCTGGGCAAGATGCTCAATGCCGGGCAGATCTGCCTCGCGCCCGACTACATGCTGGTGCCCGAGGAGAAGGAAGCCGCAGTGGTGGACGGCCTGATCGCGGCCGCCTCGCGCATGTATCCCACCTTGCTGTCGAATCCGGACTATACTGCGGTGATCAACGACCGGCACTATCGGCGCCTCACCGGCCGGATCGAGGATGCCCGGGCCAAGGGGGCCGAGGTGATCGCGGTGAACCCCGCGAACGAGGATTTCTCCGCCTCCAATGCTCGCAAGCTGCCGCTGCATATCATCCGCAACCCGACCGACGACATGACGGTGATGCAGGAGGAGATCTTCGGGCCGGTGCTGCCGGTGCGCAGCTATGCGCGCATCGAGGACGCCATCGGCGAAGTGAACCGACGCGACCGGCCGCTGGCGCTCTATTATTTCGGGAGGGACCGCGCCGAGCAGGGCCGGCTGCTCGACCGGACGGTCTCCGGCGGAGTGACGGTGAACGACGTGATCTTCCATGTGAGCCAGGAGGAACTGCCCTTCGGCGGCATCGGCCCTTCGGGCATGGGCGCCTATCATGGCGAGATCGGCTTCAGGACGTTCAGCCACGCCAAGGCCGTGTACAGCCAGCCGCGAATCGACGTCGCCAAGCTGGCGGGCATGAAGCCGCCTTATGGCAAGGCGACCCAGGCGACGATCAAGCGGCAGATGAAGGGCTAGCGGATGATCGAGTGGCTCGTTGCGCTGGGGCTGGGCATGGCGTTTCTCGCGACTATGCCCTGGCTGTTGCGCTGGATGCGCACGGCAGGCGGCAAGGGGAAGATGGGCGGCGTGGCGCTGGCATTGGGCGTCGCCTTTTCCTTCCTGTTCGATCCTGCCAAGGCAGCGGCGATGGAAAATGTCGACGGCCAGAAGCGCCGCGCATCCGCGCGCGGATGCGGGCGAGTCGCTCGATTGAGCGGCAAAAAAAAGGCCGCCCCGAAGGACGGCCGTGAAAGTCTTAGGAGAGGATGCCTGAAAGGCCCGATCTTTGTGCATCGCAGCGGGACATATCGCAAGTGCGAAATGATAACGATATCATTGCAGAAATTGCAACTGTCTAACGTTGTCAGTTGCGCAAGGCTGAATTGCTGCGCAGGGTGATGGAATGACGGCCCTGAAGCTCGACGATTTCCTGCCCTATCGCCTGTCGATCGCCTCGAACGCCGTGTCGGATGCGGTGGCGAGCGCCTATCGCGCGCTCTTCGGCTTGAAGATTCCCGAATGGCGCCTGGTCACCATCCTGGCCGAAGGCGGGGCGATGAGCCAGCAGGCCCTATGCGGCCGCACGCGCATGGACAAGGTGACGGTGAGCCGCGCCGCGATCGCGCTGTCGGAGCGGGGACTGGTCAGCCGGGCGAGCAATCCGGGCGACCAGCGCTCGCATCTGCTGACGCTCAGCAAGGCGGGCTGGGAGTTATACGAGGAAGTCGCGCCCAAGGCGATCGAGCTGGAACGCCGGGTCTTTGCCGACTTCACCCGCGAGGAGCGACTGCAGCTCAGGCGGATGCTCGACCGGATCGAGGCGGCGGTGGAGGATCTGGAGCACGGGGCGTGATCCTGGGCGTGATCCCGGGCTTGATCCCGGCCCCGGCTATCGCCTAAGCGGGGCATGCCCTCCCCAGGCGAACGCAGAACCGTGCCGCAGGAGGATTCTTCATGACCGTCATTCGTTCCGGCCTGTCCGTCGCCGAGCCGCTCGCGCGCTTCGTCGAGGAGCAGGTGCTGCCGGGGCTCGACATCGAGGCTGGGGGATGGTGGGCCGGCGTGGCGGGGATCTTCGCGCGGTTTGCTCCGGAAAATCGGGCGCTGCTGGCGAAGCGCGACGCGATCCAGGCGGCGATCGACGCCGCGCCGGCGCGCTCGGGCGACGAGGCCTTCCTGCGCGAGATCGGCTATCTGGTCGACGCGCCCGCGCCGTTCGCGATCGGTACCCGCAACGTCGACGCCGAGATCGCGACCATGGCCGGGCCGCAGCTGGTGGTGCCTGCGCTCAACGCGCGCTTCGTGCTCAATGCCGCCAATGCGCGCTGGGGCAGCCTGTACGACGCGCTCTACGGCACCGACGCGCTGCCGGGCGCGGCGAAGCCTGGCGGCTATGATCCGGAACGCGGGGCACAGGTGATCGCCTATGCCAAGGCCTTTCTCGACCGCGCCGTTGAGCTTGCCGATCGCAGTTGGTCCGAGGTCACCGGCATCACCATCGAGAACGGGCGTCCGCGCTTCGCACTTGGTGAAGTGACGGTCGCGCTGGAGGCGGACTGGCATGCGGAGGGCGATGATCCCTGGGTGGGCTTCCGCGGTGATGCCGGCAAGCCGACCGCGCTGATCTTCCGCCACAACGGCCTGCACATCGAAGTCGTGATCGACCGCGATCACCCGATCGGCCGCGACGATCCCGCCGGCATCGCCGATGTGCTGTTAGAGGCGGCGCTGACCACGATCGTCGACCTGGAGGATTCGATCGCGGCGGTCGATGCCGAGGACAAGGTCGCGGCCTATGCCAATTGGCTTGGGCTGATGCGCGGTGATCTGGAGGAGAGCTTCGCCAAGGGCGGCAAGACGCTTACTCGCAGGCTCGATCCCGATCGCGGCGAATTGCCGGGCCGCTCGCTGCTGTTCGTCCGCAATGTCGGGCACCTGATGACGACGCCGGCGCTGCACCTCGCCGACGGCAGCGAGGCGCCCGAGGGTGTGCTCGATGCGATCCTGACCAGTTCCATCGCGCTCTACGACCTGCGCGGGCTGGGCAGGTATCGCAACAGCCGGACGGGCTCGATCTACATCGTGAAGCCCAAGATGCACGGGCCCGAGGAATGCGCCTTCACCGACCGGCTGTTCGACGCGGTCGAGGATCTGCTCGTGCTGCCCCGCCACACGATCAAGGTCGGCGTGATGGACGAGGAGCGGCGCACTTCGGCCAACCTCGCCGCCTGCATCCATGCGGTGCGCGACCGGATCGTCTTCATCAACACCGGCTTCCTCGATCGCACCGGCGACGAGAT